>CM076574.1:482498352-482756182 GCA_034641835.2 Pinus albicaulis
TAACACAGCGGAAACATAAAACAACTAACACACACATCATTCAACCATGAAAAACAAAGATTTTAACATGGTTCACCCAATCAATCTGGGCTACGTCCACCTAACGGGGCATCGGCAATCTCATTAACCAACTGGAGAAATACAATAGCAGATTTTCTCATCTGATCATCTCTTCCTCACTACACATTCCTCATCATGCTCACTTGCCTCTACGGGCTTACATTTTATAGCTGTGAATGGCAACAGACTCATAAATCCTCTCACAACAAAAATAGGATGCATTAACTCCTCATCGGAAATTGATGGAGCCAATGTAGCAACAAATCCTATTGTTGTCACCTACATGAGATTTTCTCCAAATTTAATTAAAAATAAGAAATAAAATCTCAACAATCTCCACCTTGACAACAATTAGCATTGTTTTCATGTAGCAATATTTTTATCTTTTAAACGAAGAAGCCGAAGCCATCGTAGCTTCTCTAACAAAACTGGTTTCGTGAACATGTCTGCACAATTTTCCTTTGTATGCACCTTTTCAAGAGAGACTCCGCTTTCAGTGATAATCTGTCTTACAAAATGGTACTTGATAGGTATATTCTTTGATTTACTATGATAGGCCGGATTCTTAGCCAAATGAATTGCACTTTGACTATCACAAAATAACTTCATGTTTTCCTGCAACGTACCAAACTCACCAAACAAACCTTTCAACTAAACTGCTTCTTTGCAAGCATGCGAAGCAACTATGCATTCTGCTTCTGTAGTGGATAAAGCAACAATGTTTTGTAGCTTTGACATCCAGATAATAGCTCCACCTGCAAGAGTAAATACATACCCTGAAGTTGACCTTCTCTTATCCAAATCACCCGCAAAATCAAAATCAACATATCTGCAAACAAATTCACTGCTCCTGTTATAAGTGATACAATAATCACTTGTGCCCCTCAAATATCGAAGCACCCATTTCACTGCTGACCAGTCTTTTCCTGGATTTTCCATATACCTACTGACAACCCCAACTGCATGTGAAATATCTGGTCGAGTACAAACCATCATATACATCAAACAACCTACTACATTGGCATATGGAATTCGAGACATATATTCATTTTCTTCATTAGTCTTAGGACATAAACTTGAAGAAAGCTTAAAATGGGAAGCAAAAGGGACTGAAACAGGCTTCACATTGTTCATAGCAAACCTTAAGATTATTTTCTCAATATAATTCTGTTGTGATAGCCATAGCTTACCATTGCTCCTGTCTCTGAAAATCTCCATGCCCAAAATCTGTCTTGCTGCTCCTAGATCTTACATATCAAACGTCCTAGCCATCTGAGCCTTTAACCTGTTGATCTCTATTATGCTTTTGTTTGCTAAAACCATATCGTCAACATACACCACTAAGATAATGAACATGCCATTACTTAGTTTCTTAAAGTAAACACAATGATCATATTCACTTCTTATATAATTTTGACTCATCATGAAAGAATCAAATTTCCTGTACCATTGTCGAGGCGACTGCTTCAGACCATACAATGATTTCTTGAGCCTGCAGACAAATTTCCTGTTGCGATTTTGGACAAAGCCTTCCGGTTGTTCCATGTAAATCTCCTCATCTAAATCTCCATGTAGAAATGTAGTTTTAACATCTAGTTGCTATAATTCTAAATCAAGTAAAGCAACTAATGCTAACACAATCCGAATTGAAACAATTTTTACAACTAGTGAAAATATCTCATGAAAGACAATGCCAACTTTCTGAGAAAAACCTTTCGCCACCAGCCTCGCTTTTTACCTATTTTCTGTATCATCAACACCCTTCTTCAATTTGTAAACCCACTTACATCCCACAGTTTTCCTGTCTTTAGGAAGTTCTACCAGATCCCATGTGGCATTCTGGTCTAATGCTCTCATCTCCTCCTTCATAGCCTCTTTCCACTTACCACTATTAGAACCTTCTATAGCTTTCTGATAGCACAAAATTTCATCATCGTTAGCAATTAAAGAAACTGAAGTAACATAATCATCATACCTTTTAGGAAAACGTTTGATTCTCGTAGACCTCCTTAAAGATGTTTCTGTTACTTACCCAATTTGCTAATTATTATCTATAGGAACTTCTTCATGATCTATATTTGAAACTTGTTCATTTGGATTACCATGAGTATTTGAACTGGTTTCAAACTAAATGTGTTGAAGCTTAGGTTCATTATCCTGTTTCAATTCATCATCTACATCTGGGTTTTCAATTGAAGATTCATTAAATTTAAAATCTATGTTAATGATGATCTTGTGAGTAGTAGGATCCCACAACCTGTATCCCTTAGTCTCATCACCATATCCAACAAAGATATATCCTTTTGATTTAGGATCTAATTTAGAACGTTGATGTTTCGGAACTAGAGGATATACATCACAACCAAAAACTTTTAGTTTAGAATAATCACATGGATAACCTTTCCATACCTCTTGAGGAATTTTGCATCCTATCGCAGTTGATGGTGATCAATTTACCAAGTAACAAGCTGTATAAATTGCATATGTCCACAATTCCTTCTGCAAATTGGCGTTACTAAGCATACTTCTTGATCTTTCTAAAAGAGTCTTGTTCATGCGTTCAACAAATCCGTTTTGCTGAGTAGTATATACAGTGGTTTTACGTCTTTCGATCCCAGCATCCTTGCAATAATTATCAAATTCCTTTGAAGTAAACTCACCACCATTGTCAGTTCTTAAACATTTAATGGTTCTTCCAGTGATGTTTTCAACTAATGCTCTAAACTGTTTGAAAACTGTGAACACATCAGACTTCTTCTTTAACATATAGACCCACATTTTTCTAGAGAAATCATTAATAAAAGATACAAAATATGATGATCCTCCATATGAGGTTGTAGGAGATGGACCCCAAACATCAGAATGGATATAATCAAGGATTCCCTTAATAGTATGTTTTCCAGTTTTAAACTTCTTCTTGCTTTGTTTCCCAAACAGACAATGTTTGCAAAAATCTAACTTAGAAGATTTTAAACTAGGAAGTAACTTACGATCAGATAAAATTTTTAATCCTCTTTCGCTCATATGGCCCAACCTTTGATGCCATAAACGAATAGAATTACTGTCGTTTTCAGATACTGTAGAAGCATGATCTGAATCTTTTCTTCCTTCTAACTAAAAAAGATTTCCAACCTTCTTTGCTTTCATTACTAGTAAAATTCCTTTATAAACTTTCATTACTCCACCTTGAATAAAGGTGTTATATCCATTAGTGTCTAGTACTCCTAGTGAAATGAGGTTTTTTCTTAGTTCAGGTACATGTCTTACATCAGTTAGAATTTTATTTGTCCCATCAAACATTTTAATCTGTATGCTTCCAATTCCAACAATATTACACGAGACATCATTTCCCATGTAAAAAAATCCATTTTTGATTGATTTAAAAGTTTTAAACCACTCTCTATGAATGCACATGTGATTTGATGCACCAGAATCTAACAACCAATGTTGATCATGATTAGACAAACTAACTGATAACACTTCATCACTCATACCTGAAATAGATGCAGACCCCGTATCTATCATGTTTGCTTCTTCTTTTTTTCTATTGAAGAGTCTCCTTTGGATGTTTCCTGTCTCTTCCAACAATCCTTCTTCAAGTGTCCTGATTTGCCACAAAACTAGAAATTTACCTTACTCTTCTTCCCTTTCCATTTTGAACGCGAGTTATTGTGCTTACTGAAGCGTATTTCCTTAGAACGACCTCTGACCATCATTGCTTCTAATGTAGAGGTTTCTGAATTTGACCTCTTCCTTGTTTCTTCGGACAATAAAGCTCCAACAACATCATCAAATTCAAGGGTTTCTGATGAACTAAGAATTATAGAAGTAACAAAATGATCCCATGACTCGGGCAACAGGCATAATAAAGTTGCAGCTTTATCTTCTGATTCAAATTTTACTTCTATACTTTCTAATTGCACCATGAGAGTATTAAAGGTATTCAGATGATCAGTTATCGCCGTACCTTCCTTCATGCACAAATTGTACAACTGTCGCCTCAGAAGAATCCTATTGGTTAAGGATTTTTTCATGTACAACTTTTCAAGCTTTGTCCACAAACCAGCAGCAGTTTTCTCTGACACGGTGTTAAACAAAACATCATCCGCCAAACACAATCGAATGTCGCTCAGTGCTCTTTCATCCAAGTCACTCCATTCATCATCTGTCATGTTGTAAGGCTGTTTGGATTTTCCCAAAAATGCCTTCGCCATGCCTTGCTGCACGAGTAGATCATACATCTTCACTTTCCATATCTCGAAATTGTTTTTTCCATTGAAATTCTCGATTTCAAACAGGGCACTTTGTGTTTTTTCCATAGCTTAATATCTTGTGTCACAAAAATCTCCAATTTTAGAAGGAATTAGTTTTGATTAAAAAAATCCCTTGCCTTAAAAAATAAATAAAATGCCCTTCTTCCAATACAATGCCTTTCCCTTAATACCATATGCAAATGGCATTAAAATTACAAATCGATTTAAAACTTGTACAATATGAAGTTCCAACTTGTGACTTCATTTAAAAAATAATTTATAATGGGCCACCACTCTTAAACGAATAAAGTGCCACCATTTTTAATAAAATCGATTTGTTTTAAAACCACCATTGAAATCGATACAAATCTATTTGAATATAAACTCAAATCCTTTTTTTTCATGTATTGATTTGTTTTTTTTTGTTTTTAAAAAATAAACATTGCACTAAAACTTTAATGCAAATCGATTTATATAAATGAATGTTGAAAAACTTCAAATCGTTTGTTCTTTGTTTTTTTTTTAGTTTTTTTTTAAACATTCCACTAAAAAAAACGATTTAAATGGCATTAAAAAAAAACTTTTGCATTCCTCACTTTGTTGAACCAATGTGCAAAACGACATTTGAATACACTCTGGCTACAATTCCTGTTCAACACAGCCAGTTCACCGTTCCAAGCTGCCACCGCCGGCGTACATTCCGTGTTTGATTTTTGTAGCCATACGCAAGTTCTACTTGGCTTTGCTGTGATAAATGTTCTAGCATTTAAATTTAACAGTCCACAGTATTTACAATCAACAGTCCATGGCTCCTCCACTCTTACGCTCTACACAGCAGCAGGCTCAATGGCTTTGAAAGTTCACAAGCTCAACACAGCTCACAGCCTCATTGCAAACAACAAGTCCCAAATGAAGCGCAGAACCAGACCCACGGCTCCTCCAGCTTTCTTATGCTCGCTACCAGCAACGTCGCCCTGTCTCCAACTTCAAGCTCTGATACCAAGTGTTAGAGTTAACACAATGGAAACATAAAAAAAATAAGACACACTCAGCATTCAACCATGAAAAACAAATATTTTAATGTGGTTCACCCAACCAATCTGGGCTACGTCCACCTAACAGGGCATCGTCAATCTCATTTATCAACTGGAGAAAATACAATTGCAAAGTTTCTCATCTGCTCAGCTCTTCCTCACTACACATTGCTCATCATGCTCACTTGCCTCTATGGGCTTACATTTTATAGCTGTGAATGGCAACAGACTCATAAATTCTCTTACAACAGATATAGGATGCATTAACTCCTCATCAGAAATTGATGGAGCCAATGTAGCAACAAATCCTATTGTTGTCACCTACATGAGATTTTCTCCAAATTTAATTAAAAAATAAGAAATAAAATCTCAACAGGTATTAATGATCAAATAGTAGTTGAAAAGGTCCTCAAATTTTTTCTACCAAATTTGATGTTGTTGTAGTGATCTCGATTTATACAGGAATGCAACAGAATCCAAATCCCTAATCCTAGTAGATGAAGCACCAAAACTATGGGTCTTGTTTGGGTAAATTGGTGTTTCAACTTCCCAGTGATGTAACTTTGGCATACGATCTCTGTTTGACACAAACCATACCTCGTTAGAAATATCTATCTGAGGACTACAAATTTTTAGTGAGCAACATCAATCCATGGACCAATGTTGCTCCCAGTTTTCTAAAAAAACATCGTTTAGGGCCTCAAAACGACTCTGAAAGTTCAGGACCCGAAAAAATATTAAAAATAGCAAGTTGTGTTGAAACTGAAAAACTGAAAGAGACAATGGTGGGGCCCCAAGTGGAATAAGTGGGTGGCCATCAATATCCACCTGTATCATTCATGCCCCCTTAGGAAGCAATGGTCCCCACTGTGTTGAGTTCCTCCATGAGATGAGGAAACTTCTGTTGAACTTGGTCCCTGGTGAACCACTTGCCTTGGTGTAGGAGTTGGCCAGCTTTAACAACTCAATATAGTTGGATCTTCTGTTGGCAAGTGTTCTTCATTTGCATGTCCATGATACAATATGTGGTGGCCTGTTCCATGCAGTTTGGGTTTAACTCTTTTGGTGTGAGTTCTTCTGCAATGTCGGAGGTGTCCGGTAGAGATGGGAAGTAGGGATGAAGGTGGTCTACATTGAATATAGGGTGCAGACCAAGGAATGGTGGAATACTAAGCTCGAAGGAATTATTCCCTACAACTTTGGTGATGGTGTACGACCCATATCAGAGCGGGTGAAGCTTGCGGTGGGGTCCACTGAGGCACTCCTTCTACAAATTTAGCCACACTTTATCGCCCACCTAGATGTTGTGTGGCACCTGATGTTAATCATGTCGTTGCTTGTACTGAGCATTGGCTCTGTCCAATATGTGATGAACCTATTGGTGGATGTGCTTAATGTGCTTGATGAAGTTGTTCGCTTTGTCAGCTTCAGACTAGACATGAGCTGAATCGGCCTGAGTAGCCACAAATTTCATGGCTACGTCAATGGGGCATAGTGGTTGGAATCCCAAGAACACCTGAAAAGTGTTGTGGCCAGTTGAGCTGTGGAGAGCCCATTTATAATTGTGTTGTACATAGGGGAAGCATCATCCCATGTGTGTGGATGCTTTGAATTGTACATGCACAGAATGTGTACAATCATCCTGTTGATGACCTCTGTCTGACCATAAGTTTGGGGATGGAAAGCTGTGGACTTGGTGAGCTTGGTGTCCATCATTGACCAGAGGCTAGACCAAAATGTGCTAAGGAACCTACTGTCGCGATCTGATATGATATACTGTGGGATCCCAAAGTGCACCCACACTCATTCAAAGAAGATTTTAACAATGGATTTTGTTGTGATATCCTTCCTGCAGGATGTCATAATGGCCATATTCGAGAATCTGTTGATGACCATGAAAACATAGTTGTTGCCATGCTTATTAGAAGGAAGGCTTGACATTTAATCCATGGAGATGGAATTCCAAGGTTGACTAGGGGTAAGTAGTGGAGTATAGAGGCCTTGCTTTATAATGGTCGGTTTGCCAATGACACAAGCAGTGCAGGATCTGATGTACTTCCTAACATCATGTCGAAGGTTCGGCCAGTAGAAATACTTATGTAGTACTACCACTATTTTTTCAACCCCAAAATGTCTAGTGACTTGACTGTGCTGCACTTCCAGTATCATCTTGGAATGCTTCCTTGAAGGAAAAGAAAGGTGTCACAGGTGACATAACAGTGCATCTTGGAGGTGAAAATTTGGAACTTGCATACCCCCCAAGAGTGCCTTGTATGTGTGGTTGAATTCTGGACTGCTCTTGTAGAGAAGCGACCAATCATAAGTCTCGTTCCCACAAGAGTTGAGAATGGTGGCTATGGACACGATCAGTGGTCAGCTGAGGCAGTCTGCAACATTATTGGTGCTACCCTTCTTGTACTTGATGTTCAAATGAAATTGTTACAGATATATAGACCGCTTTTGATGGTGATCTTTCTACAACTTCCATTGTGTCTATATGAACTGTAGGGGTCAGTGGTCTATGTGGATGATTGTCTCCTTGTCCAAAATGTAATGCTTCTATTATCGACAAGCATGCACAATGTAATACATTTATTTGTCGTAAGTGGGATACTTGTGAATTGTGTCGGACAATGTCTCACTGTGATATGCCACTCGATGCCCCTGTTGAGTAAGAACTACCCCAATAACATAGTCATAGGCATCTATCTTGATCTCAAATGGTTGTTGCAAGTCGGCAATGTGAGCATTGGGTAATAACATAGGCGATGTTTGAATTCTACGAACACGTTCTGTTGAGATTCTGACTAAAATAATTTTTCTTTCGCTCCTCCCTTAATGACTTGACTCAAGGGCCAAGTGATATGAGAAAATCCCAACAAGAACCCGTGGTAGAAATTAACAAGACCCAGAAAGCTACGAAGCTCTGTTAGAGTGGTTGGGGCTAACCAATCATGAATGACTTGGATCTAGGTTGGATCCACATGCACCCCCCTTTCAATAATAATGTATCCCAGATATTGAACTTGGGTCATGCCAAAAGTGAATTTCTCTAAATTGGCACACAACATGTGTTGCCATAGTGTTTGGAGGACTTCTCGGATGTGGTGGAGGTTCTCTTCCCAAGTCTGGATGAAGATCATAATATCATCCAAATACACCACTACAAATGAGTTGGTGAATGGACGCAAGATGTCATCCATCAGCTTCATGAAGGTTGCGGGAGCATTCGTCAACCCGAAAGGCATGAGGAGCCATTTTGAAAGGCCCTCCTTGGCTTCGAAGGCAGTATTCCACACATTTGAGGGTTCAATTGGTACCTGGTGATACCAATACTTCAAATCGATCTTGTTGAAATATTTTTTCCCTTTGAGTTGGTCCAGTAGGTCATCAATCCGTGGGATAGTGTACCTATTCTAGACAGTGATCCTGTTCAATGCCTGATAGTTAATAAAGAGTCTCCAAGTCCCATCCTTCTTCTATACCAACATGATCGGGCTCCGACAGGGAGATGTACTTGGCTGGATGTGACCTTTCTACAGCAACTCCTGAATCTGCCTCTTGATTTCATCATTCTCCAGAACTAGGTGCCTATAGATTCGTCCATTGGGTAGCGGCGCACCTAAGGTCAGGTCAATCGGGTGCTTGACCTGACAGTGCAGAGGCACCCCTGAGGGTGAGGTGAAGATGTCACCGTAATCCTCCACAACCTTGTCCATTTTTTGTTGTCATGCAGAAGAGCCATGTCTAGAGGTTGTGGCCAAAATATTGTTCTTTCCTTTAGGGCGAATCATTAGGAAAAAAAATTTCTTGGTTTGGTAAATGAGCTTACTGCATTGTTTTGCAGTAACTAGAGAGATAGTGGGAGGCAGTGGTACCTCTAGTATCCTGTACAAGTTATTTCCCAAAGTAAAAATAACAACATGAGGTCGAGAATCATACACAACATGTCTCTTCCACAAGTATGGTTGGCCTAATAATACATCAGAAACATAAATAGGAGCAATGTCACACAATGCCTCATCCGTGAAGGGATTGATGCTATAGGGAAGGTGGCACTGCTGGCTGATGCAAAGATCTCATCCTTGGTGAATCCACTCGATGGTGTATGGTTATGGGTGCACTATGGTTAGTAAACCCAACCAGTTTATGACATATACTAAAATGAGGTTCTTTTAGTTCCCATTGTCTATAATGAACTATAACGGGGAAGCCTTTACCCACATTTGGGAGTGGAAGAGATGCTCTTCCTCCTATGGATCTTCTGGTTCCTCCTTCTGGATCTTTGCAATGGCAACAGTGGCATTAGGCTCTGCATCAATAATCTTCTTCCCTTTATCATTCCCCTTGTCAGGTTCTGATTCAGAGTGAGAGCATGCATCTGGTTCAAAATCCCTCATCTCGACCACCAACGACTACTTGGACCGACACTCACTTGTGTTGTGAGTAGAGATCTTATGGAACTCACACCACTTTCCCGTGTCCTTATTTGGTTTCGCGGTTTTGTTATCTACTTGTGTCTTTGGCATGTTTTCTTGGGCTTCCATGGCCTGGCTTTCTCCTTTGTTCTGCAGTTTGCGGGCACCTTTCTCTTGCTTTTGATTCACAAATCTAAATTCTCACATCTTCTGTTTGAATCTCTACTCAATCTTGGCATCATACCGGTACACAGTACCAAGCGAGGATATGTCGAGGAACTCCATTTCCTCCTGAATGTATTTGTGCAGACAACTGTGATTCTTTAGCACCAAATGCTTCTCTAAATCTTTGATACCCAACTTTGTGCGCAGGATATGGAACAGATTCGTCAGCTCATGCACATTTTGATCCCTTTGTTGCCGCAGTGTGGTCCATTGTATGTACTTGTCCTCATAGCTCCCTAAGAGATAATTTTGTTCCTTGATGGCATCTCCAAAATAATTCTAAGTGGGTGTGGATGAGGATAGAGAGGGTTTTGTCTCATCCTTTTTCTCACAATAAGTTTCCCACCAGTCCTTGAAATGGGGGGTAGCTTTGAGGAGTGAAAAAATAATCTTCTCATGGTCGAAAAAGTCATGAACTGAGAAATATCCTTCTAATAGATTTAACCATCTATCTATGACATCTGCATCAATTTTACCCTCAAATATGGGAATGTCAAAGTTTACTTGTACCTTAAAGGGAGTTGCACCTCTAGAGAGGTTGCTGGATTCAGATGCACCGCCGATGGGTAGTCATTGAAGGATTTGGGCAAAGTTATCCATCATCGTGTTCCTCTGTTTTTCAAGGGCCTCCTCGAGCAATATTTTGATAGGATCTCCTACTCCCTCATTACTCTTTTCATCCCGCATGGGCCTCTGTCAGGGTTTGCGAGGCTGATCTTGCAAAGGTTCCACCAAATCGAACCCTAACTCGTTATACCCTAACCTCGTTGGGGACATACAAAGAAGGATCGAGAAAAAGCAGGCTTCTCTGATACCACTGATCTAGATTTATGCAGCAACGCAAAAGAATACACATATAGCCATAAATACAAAGATGCAGTGGAAATAACACTTCATCTCATTAATATCAAAGAACTGAAATTTGTTTACACACAGAATGGAAATAGACTAGCTAGGGCGCTGGTAGCTTATCTCTGAGAAGATATGTGGTGGCTACAGGCCTCTGAACTGAGTTACATTGAGGCTCTAGGGCCTATTTATTATTTAGAAGAAATGGAAAACCCTAAAAATCCAAAACCCTAACCATAGGAGATGAAGCACCAAAACTATGGTCCCTCTTTGGGTGAATTGGTGTTTCAACTTCCTGGGGATGTAACTTTGGCATACGATCTTTGTTTGAAGTGAACCATACCTCGATAGAAATATCTATCTGAGGAATACAAATTTTTAGTGAGAAAGTGACAAACATCGGTCCATGGACCCATGTTGCTCTTGATTTTCCAAAAAAAACATCGTTTAGGGCCTCAAAAACGCTCTTGAAATTCAAGACCTGAAAAAATGCTAAAAATAGTAAGTTGTCTTGAAACTAAAAATGTGAAAGAGACAATGGTAGGGCCCCAAGTGGAATAGGCCGGTGGCCACCAATATCCACCTGGATCAGGTAGCAACGATAGAAGAAGCCAAGGATTTGGAAACACTAATAGTTGATGAGTTGATGGGATCACTTCTATCATATGAGGCAACGATAGACATAAATAAGGATTCCACTTTAGACACAACTTTCAAAAACTAGGTTTCTATTTCAAGAGAAAAAGGTCAAGCCAGAATTAGATCAAGACGTAGAGGACGAGGTAGAATACATGGTGGTCAGAGAGATGGCTAAGAAGACCATGAACATGAAAGTGGAAGCAACAAAATAATCTTCAACGATAATCAAAGAGTTGAAAAACAAAAGGTGAGATGTTATTATTGTAATAAATTTGGTCATTATGCCCCTGATTCCAACAAGAAGGTAACTTATCAATGAAATTAGAGATATAATGTCACTACAGAGACTAATAAATCCATGTTCCTAGCATGCCATACCATGCACAAACCTTCTGATAATATGTGGCTATTATACAGTGGCTCCAGTAACCACATGAGATGCAACAAAAAATTGGTTGCAAATTTGGACCAGTCTGTGAAGACAGAGGTAAATTTGGGGATTGACAAGAATGTGGATATAGATTTTTTAGTCAATTTAGTTTCCTAAATTGTTAACATAAATTATCAACCAGGGCTAGTAAACTGATGAAGTGTAATGCACTATATGTGCCTAAGTGTCTCTTTTTCCTACTTCGTTGTTTTAAGGTTTTGTTGATGTTTTGGGAGTTTTTTATATTTTGATCTTTAGTATTATATTCTAAATTAGAAAGATGAGATTAAATCTATTTAGAAAGGAAGGAAAAAGGAAATGTTTGTCAGATTAATTTAAAACAAAGTTTTATTTGTCTATTTTTTAATTAAGAAATGATGAGAGCTAAAATCCTAATCCATGGATATTGCAGCTTTAATTGAAAATTCAAGAAATGAAAATGGCTAATAACTCAAACATTAAAATTGAATCCAATTCATTTAATTGAGATTTATTGGAAGAGCTTTTGAAAAATATCAAGTGTAGTGTACTGAGGATCTCCTATAACATGAAATAAAATGCTGAAATAACAAATAGCTCAAATATTATAACTAAATCCAATTCATTTAATTCATATTTATTGGAAGAGATTTTGAAAAATATCAAGTGTAGTGTAGTGAGGATCTCCTATGACATGAAATAAAATGCTGAAACAACAAGTAACTCAAACATTACAACTAAATCCAATTCATTTAATTGGGATTTATTGGAAGAGCTTTTGAAAAATATCAAGTCTAGTGTAGTGAGAATCTTCTATCACATGAAATAAGATGCTGAAACAAAAAATAACTCAAACATTAAAACTAAATCCAATTCATTTAATTGAAATTTATTGGAAGAGCTTTTGACAAAGATGAAGTGTAGTGTAATGAGGATCTCCTATGCTAGACAATTACTGTATGTATAAGTCACTAATGACTCTAATTTAAGACTCAAATGGTCTTTACTTGGTCGAGCACAGTAACTGTTAACTATGAAAAACAAGAAATGAAACCTAAACAATTACTACACATAAGAGTCACTATCCATTCATAAATATACTTTACTCAGTTGGATATAGTAATTGCAAATTATGAAAGCAGTAATTTGACCAAAACGTACAGAGAAATGTTAAACAGAAACTAGAATAAACTTAGCTAGAAAATGCATGAAACCTCCTTAGCAGCAGGGGCCCTCTGCTACCAATTCAGTGAATTCCTTAGCTCCTTGAAGATGTGATCAAAACAACATCAAAGAACTTCTTTATTGATAAAATGACAAATCTACATCCCATTCCATCTCAAGCTTTGTCACAAAACACTCTATAATCATTTCTCTTCTTCTCCTATTTTCTGCATCCTTTGATAGGAGAAAGCTTCTCCTATTTATACAAAAATATGATAATTTATCTCATTAATGAGATTCCATGAATCTCTCCCTCTATATCTAGAGCTACAATCAAAATAGGAAATGATAAGACACATGTATTTTTAGAGTTGCAATACAAAATAGGAAATGAGACACATATCTTCTTAGAGTTTTAATACAAAAAGGAAATGAGACACATATCCTCATGATCCCATGATCTTCTCCACCCAAATTCGAATTTGGTTTTGGGAGGCCACATAAAGGTATTTTAGAAGCTTCCTTTTGACCTACACATGGCAACAATCTCATCCCACTTGTTAGGTATAAGCATATGCACATTATTTTCTAATTTTTAACCACAAATTCACTTAAAAATGCTAAGAATTAATAAAGTTTGGAAAAACATAAATGTAACCCAATAGTAGTAATGGTAAGGTAAATGTAATGAAATGGAGGTGGAGTGAAGGTGATAATATGGAAATATAAGTGAAAATGTAATGGTGAATGACAATTTTAAAATTTAACCTTTAACTTAAGCTATTGCATGTCATCATCCAATCTATTACATTCTTTATCATAGACTTGAGCTTTCAATTTTATAGTATTATTTGGTAGCTTCATTCTCTTCACAGAAAGATGAAATTTTTAGTTGAATTTCAACATGGTTGGTTCTTGTGTTTTAATAACATATTTTGTACTGTCACACATTCAATTGCAATACGATATTTACATAATGATAATTTGATATTTATTAAAGTACATCTTTATTGGATTATGGATTACATCTTTAGTTTAGGGCCCAGATGACAACCATGATTGTCTTTAATATCCAATCATCTTTTGACACTTTTGAAAAGCATGTAATATATAATATAATGTAATAGTTAATATCTTTTGGAGAGTATGTGTGTTTGAATGTGAGATGAGCGATGAAGAATATGAATATGATTCATTCACCCCCCCCCCCACTTCCAAAACTAATGGTATTGATAGGAAAGGTATTTTACAAAAAATTATCATTCTATCTTTTCAAAGAGATTACATGGTAAAAAGTTAGAAAATGTGTGTATAACACCTTGCTGGAAATGGATAAATTTTTATCATTGTGTACTAAAGAGTGTGGCTGTTGGTGTTGTTGGACTATATAATGAAACAAATTTGATCTGCTTCTTTGTTCTCTTTGTGCTGATGAGAAGATTGGGATCTTTATTGCTGCTGATACAAATTGATTCCTGCTGCAAACTATTGAAATGATGTAGTCTTCAATCGTTACAAAATCTAATGGTACAATTCTAGTCATGCAAATAAATTTTTTGATGTCGAGCATGAAGAGAAGTCATTGGATTACCAACCATTGATGAATGTTGTTAACCAATGTGAGGCAAACTCACCATTAATGTCAATGAGTGTCAAGTTACCTAAGTACATCTTGCGATGTGCGAATAGATGGGCTGATGTCGAGCTACTTGCAAGATCTGATGATCAAGAGACATTGATATATTCCAAATATTGTCAGCGAGATAACTTTTCATTAATGCATACAAGCTTCAAGATACTATTAAGGACTCTAGTCTTGGACCTAGATAATGTGCTGATGTCGATAGGCCAAGACTTGTTAGAAGGAAGGCCTTAAAGAATCCTCCATCATCTAACGCGAGCATGAAAGAATAATTTTTGAAGGACTATGGATTCAATAATATGCATTGAAGCAAGGTTTATTTGAAAAATGAAAAGGATAGGAAAAGGAAAATGGAAATGGACGATGAAAAATGGAAAATGACAATGGGAAATAAGCATGTAGGTGAGCTTCTTGCTTTTGTTTGTGGAGTACAAAAAGTAATAGAAAGTGTATGTGAATGAAGGAAAATGAACAACTAACTCTTGATGGGAACATAATGGTGGTTTGCTTTGAATTTCTTGGTTGGATTTACAATCAGAAAGGGAGGAAAAGTAATGGTCTTGATGGATATGAACATGGAATTGTTCTTATATTTGTCATGAAATCGGTCCTTTGAAAATCAATCATGCACAATTAGTTTCCTTAAATGATCATTCGATCATCCCAAATCTGCAAAAAAAATTGACATAAAGAACATAAGTGTGTTAAAAAAGAAATGGCCAATTCCTTTTTGATTCTTACGCAAAAATCTTAATGTCAAATGAAACAGATTAAGGAAAATCAAAAGTGTTATATTTAGTCCAATTCATGATCTCTATAACAATCCATTTTTAAAGAATAACCATGAAAAATAAATCAACTCCCTGTTGTCACATGACTTGATGCACTATGCTCAGTAAAACAATTGGAATCACGAAGATTTGATGTGTCCTACAAGTTAAAACTTCATAGAAAAATACACATCAACAATATTAATGCAAATTGTTCAAAAATCATCTAAATAATATTCCAATTGTCCTGCAAACCATTATTAAGAAGAAATTATAATAATTATTTAATATTTTAATATTTTTTTATTTTTTTATTTATTTTGTATTTTTTATTATTTATTATTTATTATTTATCTTTATTAAAAAGAAACTATTAATAAGTTTTTATTTTTAATTTAATTTTTTTTTTAAATATTTTTTTTTGTTTTTCTTAATGAAATAAAGCATGGATGAAATAATCGTCTTTATGAATATTTTTGAAACAAATTCATGCCAATTCCTTTTTCATGCAAGATAAAAATAAAAAACTTGAAATTTCTAAAGTCAAGTTCCTAACTATGGAAAAGATGGAGGCAGAATCCTTCTCAATTTATACAACTTGCATTTGATGCACATGTGATAACGCCTTTGCCTCAAATAATGCATTTGTCACTCATCATGTGCCACCACAGATTAATTCTGCCACATTTTCCTTCGGATAAGGAAATCAAATCCTTGATTATTTCTCAAAATTGAATTTTATAAAACCGTGACTGTTTACATTAAAAAAAAATGTTTTTCTCTCACGCACACTGCAAATTAGTGCTCTGAAGAACCCTAAATTTATCCCAAATGGCTGCGAATTTTAGAAATTTTTGATAGAATTATATAATTCACCCCATTCCCGAAAAAACCCATGTTTTATTTTTTTTCTAATTCGCCTCGGTTTTCTCAGAAAATGCATTTTAAAATCGGGTCTTTTTAATAATTACGCATTTCATTTTCTAGCAATTACTTCTGCAATAAAATTTTTGTGGTTTGATTTGTTTTTATTTGTAGGTTTTGAAGTGTAATGGCTTGTCTCTCACAGAGAAGTTCAGATCAATCTCCCTCATTTCAATTACCTGCAATGGAATCTGCAATATTCTCTTCATCAGCGATTTGAAATCTTCTCTTCATAAAAAATTTCTTCATGTGATACACTTCCATTGTCTGTCCCTGCAATTGAATTTCTAATATTCTCTTCATCAGCAATTTGCAATATTCTCCTCATCAACAGTTTCTTCATGTGATATATCTTCATTGTCTAAAAAATTTAAAAATGATTTCTAATAACTATTGTTTGAGGAAAAACGAATATGGAAAAGAGAAGGTACCATTTTTTTATTGGAGTGCATAGGTCTTTGTGTGGATTGAAGGCCTGCATATATGCGTAAGGCCAAGCCAAAGGTTGGCCTCAAGCATATGCATGGGTCTTATTTCTATGAGCCAATTTTTTTTAAACTTTTTTTTTTAAATTGATTTGTTAATAAAATTATATATATTATATTTTCAAAGATATACATATATATTTTATTGAACAAAACAATTTATTGAATTTTTTTTTCATTTTTTATTTTTTTATTTTAAAGCTTATTAAATGAAATAAAATGACGAAAACATTTTTTTTTTAACGTAAAATTATTTTTCTGATCCTCCAGATCACACAAAGTGCACGAGGAGAGCATACCCAAGAAATTATAATTTTCTTTTTTTTAGATGTAAGAAATAAGGCTACCTAGTTACACTACCCTAGAAACGGCGCCAAAATGTTTAGTCAATTTAGTGTCCTAAATTGTTAACATAAATTATTGACCAAGGCTAGTAAACTGTTGAAGTGTAATGCACTATATGTGCCTAAGTGTCCCTTTTTCCTACTTCGTTGTTTTAAGGTTTTGTTGATGTTTTGGGAGTTTTTTATATTTTGATCTTTATTATTCTATTCCAAATTATAAATATGAGATTAAATATATTTAGAAAAGAAGAAAAAATGAAATTTTGTTAGATAAATTTAAAATGGAGTTTTATTTGTCTATTTTCTAATCAAGAAATGATGAGAGCTAGAAATCCGAATCCATGGATATTGCAACTTTAATTGAAAATTCAAGAAATGAAACTGACTAATAACTCAAACATTACAACTGAATCCAATTCATTTAATTCAGATTTATTGGAAGAGATTTTGAAAAATATAGAGTGTAGTGTAGTGAGGATCTCCTATGACATGAAATAAAATGCTGAAACAAAAAATAACTCAAACATTACAACTAAATCCAATTCATTTAATTGAGATTTATTGGAAGAGATTTTGAAAAAGATCAAGTGTAGTGTAGTGAGGATCTCCTTTGACATGAAAGAAAATGCTAAAACAACAAATAACTCAAACATTACAACTAAATCCAATTCATTTAATTGAGATTTATTGGAAGAGATTTTAAAAAAGATCAAGTGTAGTGTAATGAGGATCTCCTATGCTAGACAATTACTGTATCTATAACTCACTAACCATTATAATTTAAGACTCAAATGGTCTTTACTTGGTCAGGCACAGTAACTGCTAACTATGAAAAACAAGAAATGAAACCTAAACAATTACTACACCTATGAGTCACTATCCATTCATCAACAGACTTTACTCAGTTGGATACAATAATTGCAAATTATGAAAGCAGTAATTTGAGCAAAAAATATAGAGAAATGCTAAATAGAAACTAGAATAAACTTAGGTAGAAAATGCATGAAACCTTCTTAGAAGCAGGGGCCCTTTGCTACCAATTCAGTGAATTCCTTAGCTCCTTGAAGATGTGATCAAAACAGCATCAAAGAACTTTTTTATTGATAAACTCAAAAATCTACATCCCATTCCATCTCAAGCTTTGTTACAAAAAACTCAATAATCCCACCTCTGCTTCTCCTATTTTTCTACATCGTTTGATAGGAGAAAGCTTCTACTATTCATACAAAAATATGAGAAGTTATCTCATTAATGAGAGTCCATGAATCTCTCCCTCTATATCTAGAGTTACAATCAAAATAGGAAATGATAAGACACATGTCCTTTTAGAGTTGCAATACAAAATAGGAAATGAGACACATATCTTCTTAGAGTTTTAATACAAAAAGGAAATGAAACACATATCCTCATGATCCCATGATCTTCTCCACTCAAATTCCAATTTAGTTTTTGTAGGCCACATAAAGGTCTTTTAGAAGCTTCCGTTTGACCTACACATGGCAACAATCTCATTCCACTTGTTGGGTATAAGCATATGCACATTATTTTCTAATTTTTAATCACAAATTCACTTAAAAATGCTAAGAATTAATAAAGTTTGGAAAAACATAAATGTAACCCAATAGTGGTAATTGTAAGGTAAACGTAATGAAATGGAGGTGGAGTGAAGGTGGTAATATGGAAATATATGTGAAAATGTAATGGAAGTGAATGAAAATTTCAAGGCCCAACATAGATGACAAAGGAGTAGTAAAGATTATGGAAAAGCATCGGGAGCCAAATAGAATCTCATAGGTAAATTATGTCCCCAATCTCAAACATAATTTGATAAATGTTAGTCAATTGACACCGAAGGATACAAACATATCTTTCAAATACAAGAGTGTGATACATATGACAAGCCCAGAAGCAAGTAACTGATAGAAAAGGTGCAGATGACGAGGAACAAACTCTTTCATCTAACTATGAATTACAATGATAAGGTTAGTTATTTTACAATTGCATGTTATAATTATTATTTGTTATGACACTTTTGGTTTGGACACTTAAACTTTTCAGGTGTAATATTGTTGTAGTAAAAGAAAATGGTCAGAGGATTCCTGATTTGAAACTTCTAGGATTGCTTACTTATTGTAATAGATATTCCAGATTCTAAAATAAAAATGGGTCAAAGGATTACCTTCCATAAAACAACCTGCTGGTACTTGTGATTGTTACATCTTCGAAAAGAAACACCATGAATATTTTCTGAAGGGAGTTTCATATAGAGAAAAGCAACAACTTGAGATGGTGCATACAAAATTGTGTGTAACTATGAGGAAAGAGTCGATTGCTGGAAGTTGCTACTTCCTCACTTTTACTGATGACCATAACAGGAAGACTTGGGTTTACTTCTTGAAGAAAATTTTTTGAACTTTTGCAATGTTTAAGGAATTCGAAGCCCTAGAAGAGAACCAAAGTGATTGAAAAATCAAGGTATTGAGGTCATGTCATGGTGGAAGATATGACTTAAAGGCATTCCATGGGTATAAAAAAAAACATAGAATTGAAAAATAGTTTACAAATAGATACACACTGCAATAGAATGGTGCAAGAGAGAGAACGAACAAAACCATTATGAATATGGCAAGAAGAATGTTGAAAGGAAGAAAATTGTCTAATGAGTATTGGGAAGAAGCAGTTGCATAGGTTATTTCTGTGATAAATATATCTCCTACAAAGAGTGGGATGAATAAAGTACCAAAATAAGCATGGTCAGGTATTTCTTGCAGTGTATCACATGTCAGACTATTTGGATGTGTAGCTTATGCACATGTGCCTAGAGAACTAAGAGAAAAATTAGATGATAGAAGTGAGAAATGCATATTTACTACTTATAGTGAGGAGTCAAAAGCTTACAAATAATATAACCTTGACACCAAGAAGACCATAATTAACAACTATGTTGTGTTCAGAGAAAAATATTCATGGAATGGGACTATAGACAAAATATTTTTTGAACATGCACTAATGATGCAAGAAGATGATGTAGCAGAAAATGAGAATCAAGAATCACAACAGTGGACACCAGCAAGGACTCCAAGATTTTCTGAGCAACATGGATCTTCATGCATATCAAAACACCATAATTCTCCCAACATCCAATCAGGTGATGAATCAAGAAATGGTAAGAGAAAGATGAGAAGTTTTAAAGATATTTAAGATGATTTGGATGTTAGCTCAAATTTTTCATTGTTTTCATTCCAAAAATTTTCGTTTGAATAAGAAATCAGAGGTGAAAATTGGGTGCAATCCATGGATGAAGAAATTGAAGCTATTTAAAAGAATGATAGATGATATTTGGTTGATTTACGAAAGCATAAAAAACTCATTGGTGTGAAATGTGTGTAGAAGAAAATTTTGAATGAGAAAGGTGAAATTGATAGATTGAAATGAAGACTTGTAGAAAAATAATTCTCACAGCAACCAAGAATATATTTTGGAGAAGTATTTTCTCTAGTAGCCAAGTTGTATACTCTAAGGGCAGTTCTAGCCATAAAAGCTTAGAAAAAGTAGAAATTATATCATATGGATGTCCAATCAACCTTCTTTAATGGAATTATAGAAGAAGAGATATATGTGCAACAACCTCCAGGTTATAAGTGGAAGGTAAAGAAGATACAATTTACAAGTTGAAGAAAGTGCTCTATGAACTCAAGCTAGCACCTAGAGCTTGTTATAGTAGAATCAACAGCTACATGATTAAGAATGGATTTTTCAGAATAAAAATTGAGCATACCTTATACACAGGTAAATGAGCATGGAAAATTTTTGATCATTTGTGTATATGTTGATGACATGATTTTTACAAGTGATTTTGAGTTAGCTAAATTTAATGGAGCCATGATGAAATAAATTAAGATTATAGATCTTGGTCTCATGAAATATTTTCTTAGTATAAAAGTGGAAAAATATAAAAAAGTAATTTTTATTTTTCAAAATAAATATTCTAGAGATTTTTTGAAAACATTCAGGATGGGGAATCACAAACCTATACCTACACCAGTTGCAACAGTTACAAAGTGAAACAAGGATGATAAAGTATTAAATGTGAATCCAACTCTATTCAAAATATTGGTTGGAAGCCTCATGTATATCACAAATACAAGACCAGACATTATGCAAGTAGTGAGTTTTATTTCCAGATTTATGGAGGCTCCAAAAGATACACATTGGAATTCAGGAAAAAAAATTCTGAGCTATATAGTAGGAACTAGACATTGTGGCATGATGTATGCAAGCATAAATAAGAATAATTTAATTTCATACACACACTGAGTGATTTTACAGAAAGTTTGAATGATAGGAAGAGAAATTTTGGTTATGTTTTCTATCTTGGTTCAAGTGTGATTTCATGGGAATATAAGAAGAAACCTATTGTGACACTTTCATTAGCAGAATCCGAATATGTAGCAGCAACATCAACAACTTCTCATGTAGTGTGGTTAAGAAAAGTATTGGATGGAATCAAGCAGAAAAAATAATGATCAACAACAATATATTGTGACAAAACCTCAGCGATAACACTGCGTTAGTGTGTTTGGTGCATGCATGTATGAAACCAGACCAAATTAAGGGGTGTGATTTACCCTCTTAAGTTATTGGTCACATGTAGAAAAAGAAGTGGAGTCAAGCAAGTTAGTGGAACAAGCTAGAATCATAAGCATACTAGATAGATAAATAACATGCATATATAAAGTAAAACTAATCTAAACACTAAACAAATAAAACAAAAGCTTTGAATAGAGTCAAACAATTGCAATAATCCAAACGGTAGCTCTTTCGGATCCTCTTATTGAGTGCTGGTAGAAAATGAGGATGAAAATTTAACCCTCTTTCCAAAGGGCCCTTAGAACATGGATTCTAAGTATCGATATAAGGATGTATTTACATCCAAGCTTGCTTCGGTGCAAAGTCTCCCTCTATCTAGTATGGTGGACTGAACTTGTTGGATGGTAAACAATTGAGTCCCCACTATCTTTAGCTCTGGATCACATACTGTTGGTATTGCGTCAGGAAATTCTAGCCAACATAACAATGTGCTCTCCCATTCTTCTTCTCTTGGTGGCCTTATATATGAGAATTAAAATCCTCCTTCCCTCTCTTGGTACATTGTCGATAGTGACCCAAGGGAGGGGTATGATTCCATTGTGTGCTCCCTTGATGTCTAAGGAGGCTTTGGTGGTTGTCCTTAGGTGGCTTCAAGTGTGAAATCGCTATTCTGGAGTGTGCTTTTTTGTGGTGCCAGAAAGTGACTTTTGCCACTCGCAGGATTGCGCACATTCCGGGTCAAAAGGCGCACAAAGACACTCTTTTCGAAGGATTATGCACACAAAATCATTTGTGACTTGCTCAAATTTTATTTTTTCTCAGACATTAGAGATTTTTAAATAATTTCCAGATTCTCTAATGTCTTTGAGCTCTGTAAATCCTTTTTCCTGACATTAAATAATTACGTCTTCTTCTTGTACAATTTTTCAGTGTTAACAAACACTATCCAATAATAGCATGTTTCATAAAAATAGAAAGCATATGGATACTATATATCACTTTATTAGAGAATTTGTGAGCAATGGAGAAGTTCAATTGAAGCCTTGTAAAACTAGGGATCAATTGGCTGATATATTTACTAAGTCATTAGAAAAATATGTGTTTGAGTTTCATAGAGAAAACTTGGGTGTTGTAATCCTAGCTGAGATATACACATGAAAACAAGTTTAATTTGTTATGTCCATGTCCTATTTTAGAGGTCATAATTAAGGGGGAGTGTTAAAATAGCTAATTACTCCCACATGAAGAAGTTGGTTAAAATTAGAGAATCACTGAATTGAGTGTTGATTCAAGTCGAGTTAAGTGATATTCAAATTTTGTGTGTGGTTGCAAGTAAAGATATATTAGGAAATTCAATAGTTAGAAAATTATAAAAACCCCTCACTGGGTTCATTGTAATTAATCATGTTTGTGTCATAAATAGAAGAGCCGCAACTTGTGTGTTTTGTGTGTTAATTATTTGTGTTACTTTATGCCTATCCTCCTCTACCTTTCAAACTTTCTATGTCATTAACCTTTTCAAAATATATGTGTTATGCTGTAAGTACTAATTTTCCACCAAATATATAAGGATATTTGATCAACGACACACAAATTATTATTCAAATCTATTTATAGTATTGTTGTGGGACAAAGAGAAGATTTTCATAGTGGGCATGTCATATGAGGCTGATAAACCCACTTATCTAGATCATTCCTCTGAAATAGATGACAATAATTACACAATTCTCCTACCTTATCCTCTTCATGGAATGAACTAAAACAAAAAGTACAAACCAGATCATCCCCCATCAGCTCACATAATATGTCTATAAACATCTAATGCTAACATATTTTATTTCTCTATATGAAATGATGTGATCAAATAATGGCCTACATGCAAAAACATCATAATATTTACACACCATTCGAGCCCAGTTTTCAATGCGATGGCGCTTGTGAGTACTGTGGTGGGGAGACCACATACAGCCACTGATGGATATCCTCGAGTATATCTGTGCTGGTATCCTGCAATGGGAAAATTTACCTTAGCTCTATCTCATCATTATATATTAAAATGTTATTTAATTCGCCCATTATCATGAAAAATGAAATCACAAAACAAAATTAAACACGGAAACCACACCCACGACTATTCTCATCAGTCGTATCTGAAGAAAAAACCTCTCAATAGCTACAACCATTGTCATTAGAATCAACAGAATGAAGCCTTCTCATAGAATTTAACGAATCAATTTTTAGACATGTTCCTATGCATAATGAATTCAATTTCAAAAAATAAGGGTATGCATAAAAAATTCAAAGATGACAGGAATGGGAGCATTACATGGCTAGGATTGGTACAAATATTTTGGGAGAGATACTTGTAATGCATGAAACAATCATGCTAATATAAATCAATTTGAATGGCGCTCAAGACATGTGTTGGCGCAAGAGTAAAATAAGTGATCAAATTCCAATTGGCGTAATGGTATAGCTTGGAATTAAAGAATAGGTGAGGGCTACACATGGGGAAAGTGATAAAATCAATGAAATGGCTCTCCAAGTGAGAACCTAGAGAGTGTACAAGCATTCACACAATCCAATACATTGAATCAAGAGAACAGCCTAGTACATATAGGCTTTCTCACAATCGGGTGGTTTGGACCACTCCCTAAATATTAGGATTTGAGATCTAGAATTAGTATCTCAATCCTATCCGAACTTAACTTTCTTCATTAATTTACAACACTCCCCCTTAATGGAGAAAGGGTACAGAACAATAACATATGATAACATATGCCTACTCATCTAGTCTCAGCTAGGCTTGCAATGGTAAAAGGACATAAAAAACTTGGTAATAGAGTTTTCATCTTTGTCTTTATGCTTGTGAGATCATATTTGTTAATTCGTGGATGAGGCTTCATCTTCACTTTCTTAGTCATGAGATAGTGATGTATCTTCGCCTCATTTATTCCCCAGTGATGGAAAGCTTGAATGCTTATCCTCACCCTTTTGAAAATTATGATAGGCTTAATAGGAAATTATTTTCTTTCACCATTTCTCGTGTCACGCGTGTAAATTTAAGCAATTTTGTCATCTTCACACACATAAATATTGATGAGATTATCACATTTTAAATTCTCTCTAGCTCTATCTTCTTCTGCCACGTCTTCACCATCAGCTTCATGTGGCTCGTCGAATTGATCTTCAACACTTTGTTCCTCTTTACATCCTTCATGAAGATCAACACGTGACTCTTTAATATCAGGATCTTGCACAACAGATTCCGCCTCTTATTTCTCGTGGTCATCAATAGAACCAAATTGTTTTTTTGAAAATATTCTAGACTTAAAAGTAATACTCATGCTAATTCCTCCAAATTCCAACATGAGAATATCATCATCATCATCAGAATCAAAAATATCTAAAAATATAGACATGCTAAAGGTCCAGCTTATCTGGTTTTGTCTTGCTTCCAGATTTTGACTCCACTCAGTCCTCTTACGAGCTCTAACAACCCCGTTAGCATGCAGGTGGGAATCCTACCTTTGGTAGCTCTTCAACAGTAGAACCTTGTAGACTGTGGCTTCTATGCCAGGCAGGGCTTAGTGCCCTCAGCTCTTGCAATGAGAAACATATGACCTCTCAACAAATTGACAATGCTATCAATGTCTAATGTAGTTAACAAATTCTCATATGACACATGTTATGAAAATAAATAATAAAAAATAACCTTCATCTTCATACCAAACTTGCTTTTCGACTGTATCTTAATGTGCTAAGCAGCCATCATGCAAGGATATTTCATTCTCTTCCGTCATTGTATTATTGAACACATGTTCAAATAATGTAGAGATTCGCTTGAACCATAAACCCTGGAAAATAGTTTTCTTTCCGTACTATTGGTGTGCCTCATACGAAAGAGAATAACGAAGCCTTTATTTCATTTTGACTTGTAGCTATCTTTTGGTCATTCGATATGAGGGAGAGCACTATGGCCGCACTCCCTCATGATAGCTGCCATCAATCAACCTTCTAAAGTGTAGAACCTTTTGGAATGACAGCTGACAGTGCTACGTTGTTGTTCAACAACTCCTTCCACGGCGCAGCAAGCAAACCCTTCTTAACTCATTTAAAACGATCCAACGAATTTCAAAAAAAATACGAGTTAATTAATGCTTCAAATGTGAAGCACATCATACATGTTAACGAATTTCGTTAACCCTCCAAATATTCAGATTTACTACTGTGTCTACAAAAAAACTCTCCACCATGCAGATTAGATCTGATCTACCTCTACCTCGTCTTCCTTTGATCTATATAAATTTGATTAATTTCTCTATGTAAATTTTTTGGTTTACATGTGTTCAGATTCATGCCAACAAAGAATGAATCTCAGTAGCAATGTCGTATGGTCTGTCGTGGAGCACAGTGATTGCTCCTACCCCACAGCTTGTGAACTCGTCTAGACCTACTGTTTACAAGGCTATGTATATGGGGACTTCATGGATGCTCTAGAGAGTGGATCTCTTCATAAGAAAAGCATTCTTGACTATCTCAGAATCGACATTAATTGATCAGAAATTGAGCCATATCCAGCTAGATCCCATGCAGATCAAATCCGATCTGCCTGAACCTCATCATTTTCTACAGAATGTAGCAATACAGAGGTCGTTGTTTCGGCCAAAAGACAACATTATAGGAGAATGAGGTGAGGCTTCATCACCCATGGATCTGCCACCACGATCTGATCTTTCGCTGTGGGCAAATGCTCAGAAATAACATCCACGCCTCCTTCTAAACGCAACGACCACAGATGACTAGATGCGCAGCAAATCAGCTAATGCAGCAAGTTGATCTAACTCGGACAAGCAACATGCACCAACATGCAAATTATTGGCGCAGCAAAAAAAAAAAAATGATGCAAATCGTCTCTCAGGGACATAGCCAACACAACGAAAGGTTACCACGTTGCTCAAACGATCACTACTGGCACTCCTCTCTCCAATCACTTAGCCTCACAATGCACAGGCCTCTGATATTGTGCACTCTGATACCATGATAAAATTAATGAAATGGCTCTCCAGGTGAGAACCTGGAGAGTCAAAAAACACTCACACAATCTAATACATTGAATCAAGAGAACAACCTAGTACATATAGGCTTTCTCACAATCGGGTGGTTTGAACCACTCCCTGAATAATAGGATATGAAATCTAGAATTAGTATCTCAATCCTATCCTAACTTAACTTTCTCCATTAATTTCTAACACTCCCCCTTAATGGAGAAAGGGATTTTCAAACACACCTAATGTATCCCTAAACAAATAAAACTTCAGTCTTCCTAGTGGCTTAGTGAATATATCAGCCATATTATCACAATAATTACAATACTCTACATAAATCTCTTTGGACTGCACTTTCTCCCTAACAAAATGAAATTGAGTGTCAATGTGCTTAGTGTTCTTATGAAACACGGGATTGTAATCCAGTTTGATGGAACTCTGATTGTCGCAATTGATGATCGTAACTTCTGTCTATTCTTCCCCTCCATCTTGGAGAATTCTACACAACCAAATTGCCTCACATGTCGCTGCACACATGGCTTGATATTATGCTTCTGCTGAGGATAAAGCAACAGTATGCTGCTTCTTGCTGCACCAAGATATGACCTCGAAACCAATGTTGAAGGCGTAACCTGTAATTGATCTTTTGTCATCTAGATTTCCCGCCCAAGCAGATTCTGTATAACATAACCTGTCAACTTAACATCAAATGAGTCAAAATACAAAATACCAAATTTTGATGTTCCTTATAGATGCAACATTGTAGATTGAAGACATAAAGTTTCATAAACAACACAGGAGCTCACAGGTGCAGATCACCAGGAGCTCCTACAAGAAAATGCACCCGCTTGGGGTTTCTCATTAAAATCCAATAATTAAATAGATACATTAAGTAGAACAGATTCCTAAATGATAGCAACTAAATATCTAATAAAAACAAAATCACAACTATGTAACCAAATGCCTAATCTCCATTAATTTCTAATAGAAAGGCCAATATTTGGAATTCCGACAAAAAAATGGAGCTGCCAAAGATATTAAGAATGGAAACGAAATCATAGATTAAGAGTTTAGACAAAACATATCAAAAAATATTCCCTAGACAATCAATCTTACCCATCAACTTTTAAAAAATTAAATTTTCACAACCCCTCATCCATCTTAAGCTGAAATATATATGTCTATTAGCCTAATGAAGCATTGAAAATGTTTTATATGATATTAATATAGGTAAAAGAATATGCAATTCTAAAATATTTCTTATTTATGATATAAGATAAAAGTTTGTCTTAATTAGGTTAGAGTTTATAAACTTTTGACCAAATCAAAACCTTAACATTATAAAACTTAATGTAAAAAACTCTAAGAGTATTATAATAGACTTGTACATTATAAATCTTAAGTTTAAAGTATATTAAGCCATATTTTTATAAATTCTAAGATTAATATTATAAATCCCATGTTTAATATTGTTAGCTTTAGTTATCCACTATAAGACTTTATGGTCAACCATGGACATCCACTATACTTGACAAGTCGCTTAAATTGATACACCATGATTACAGAGGTAAGTATGGTTTACTATGGTAGCCATTGAGACTATTGTTGACTATGATTCTTATGTTGACTATAGATGACCGTGTCAACAATATTGAGCCATAGATAATATGTGTTAATGTATAGCTATTACAAATTTGGGACAAGTCAAACACATTCATCCCTTAGGTTTATAATATTAATAATCCTTGGGTTTATTAATTCCCTAAGTTTATAATAATAATAATAATAATAATAATAATAATAATAATAATGTAATTTTTCTTTCTTAATAATATCAAGATAATAGTTTTTTTAAGGGAAAATAGGTTTATTAATCCCCTACGTTTGTAATAATAATAATAACAAGGCCATATAGCTAGTGTTTCCTGTAGTTTTAAGAACAGATCATTGGACAGTTCCTAAAACACCATGGATGGAAAGGATATGAACATCGAGGAGAGCTCAATTTCATAATCTTTGTTGCAATACTGAACTTCCTAGCCTTTTAAGAGGTTGAAATTATAGTGAGCTTGGGAGACTTCTCTCCAAGCTTTTCAAGCATAGGGATAAAATCTTAAATAAAACTAAATAACTCTTTTCTTTAGGTTAGATAAACCAAAAATTGGTCTCCGTGGACATTAACCACCACCACCATCATCATCATCATCATCATCATCATCATCATCATCATCATCATCATCATCATCATCATCATCATCATCATCATCATCATCATCATCATCATCATCAATATTTATATATATTCGAAATCGACCCATTTTTCCAAAAAAGGTCATGTGCAATGGAGTATACCATAGATCTAATTATTGAACTTGGGAAAAGTATGAATGAACTTCAATATTTGAAGAAGGGATTAGTTTACATATGATTAAATTAATGTAAAAATAAAAATAAATATATAATGGAAATTGACCCATTTTCCCAAAAATACTCATCTGCAATGGAGTATACCATAGGTATGGATAATGTAGTATTCATGATGGGTAAAAAAGATTTACATTAAATTCTTTTTTTTATTTATTAAATCAATACATTTATTATATATATATATATATATATTTCATAAATAAGTTTTTAGTTAATCATACAATAAAATTGTGGAATTTATTTCATATACATGTTTTAAATAGTTTTTTAGTATCATAGTTTACTTTCTCAACTCTTTAGAATTTTTCATTGCTTTGTTGTTACTTGGGAATTTTGTTTTATGCGTTTTTTTATATGTAATTGTGAATTTTGTTATATGGGTTGTTTTATATGGAATTTATATATGTGTTCTTAGATACACATTTTATATAAATACAGATGTTTTTTAGTAAAAAAAAATACATGTGACTTAGACCATTATTTCTAAAGTTATGAACTTTACATAAAAACTAAGTATTATATATTAGACAATTGACATCTCTATATAATAAGAAGCACGAGAAGAACATTGTATATGTTCATATTAGTAAAAAATATATTTACTTAAAATAGTTTGTTTGTAAAATACACATATATACTAATAACATATAGCCTCAAAACCAATATTGATCAACCTTCCCATTAAATGTGCAACTACTACAACATATACAATCAATGTAATATCTATCTATCCTAATAAAAATTTAGTTAACGTAAAAATGAGTAATATAATATATTTAAGTTTTGTGAATAAAATATTTAGGTAAAAATCACATAAGAATAAATTAGATAGACGCGTTTAGAATCAACCAGTATAATTCATCATCAAAACAAGATAATAAATCTATAAAATTACAAATAAATTTAAAAATATTAAATTAAAAAAATAACATAACAATTTAAAATTAGTATTCAATAATAAAGAAACTTAAAATATTCAAAATTACAAAACAATTTATGTTTACCAAATAACTAAACCTCCTTTGTGAATAAATACTTTAACTATATCTCTATGATTTTATATTTGCATCACTATCCCTCGTGAATAAATACTCTTAAAATAGATTTCATAGTTGGGCATGGGCATGTTTTCACGTGTTCAAGATGTTTTTGTTAGATTTGATGGATAAAAGGTACACATAGCAAGATGATTGGATGGATAAGTATAACTCAACATTAGTTGCATTCTACTTTTAGTTCAGCTGTGAACAAAATATTATCTATAGTTATGTGTAGTGAAACACAATATTGGTTGTGAACAAGTTTTTTTAGTTCAGTTGTGAAAATGGTATTAACTATAGTTATCTGGTTACATATTTGTTTGATTTGATGTTGATGTGATTGTGAAACAGATTGTTTATTGTGAACTAATAATAAACAAAACAAGTCGTTTTGGTTTCTAATGAGCTACATTCCTGATTGAGTTAATGTTTGACCATTTTGGTTTCCGAATGAGCGACATTCTTGCCTGAGTTCAATTTTGAAAATGATATTACTTACTCATAAATTTATGTCTTTATCTTGATATAATTATGAATAAGATTTTGGTAGTATTGGGTGGTTGTATGATGTGAGAGTGTGCATTTAGTATCCCTGCACTGGCACTTATACCTTGTTGTACCAAGAATAATAAGAAAAAAACTTATACTCATCCTTCAATTCAATTCATTTAATTTTGAATTTAATGTAAATTAATTACTGAGAATGTTACATTAATTATTGAAAATGGTGAGCATTAATACACCTTCTACTATCCACCTTGCAATAAGATTATTGATCTATAATCAAATAAAAATTATTAAAAATATATATATTTAAAAATAACAATGAATATAATATTTTATATAAAATAAAATAAATTTATCAATTTAAAAATAATTAATAGTTAATACATCAAAGAATGATCTATGCACATTCCTGGACCAACTATAAATTTATAACTTCAGCAGCTTCTCGAATGTTCTTGCTCCTTCAATTGACCCAAGTTTAAATGCAGCGAAAATTGGGCGCAGCGTATTGGATAGGACATAGGGAATCAGAGCTTGTATTCGATACGACATGGGGAATCAGAGCTTCGGTGACAAAACCCTAACAAAAGGTATATTGGAAGCCGGGAGATGTATCTCGCGGCCCGTTCCTGGACCTCTGTCCATTGCGACTGCGAATATTACAGGAAGATCTGATTTGTGTGAGAATTATTAACTGCTATCAGTACGAACTATGTATGTTTTGCCTAAGGATTGGATTTCTGTCATGAGAATTCACTGCTATTAGTACAGAGAAATCGTTTCGAGATATGACCATGACCAATAGAGTGTAAGAAAATACAAAACAATTTTTTTTTTAAATAAATATTTTTTTTCTTTTGTAATGTTCTCTTTTTTATTCGATGACTAACTAATTCAGTTTTTTTTTGTAATGTTCACTTTTTTATTCGATGACTAACTAATTCAGTGGTTTTTGGTAATGTTCACTTTTTTATTCGATGACTAACTAATTCAGTGGTCCACAGACTTATAAAATGATAGTATGAGTAATACCTATCACTACTAATAATAATATTTTGGGAAAATAGATTTTACTATTTTTTTATATTTTATATTTATTATATATTATAAAGATATTCAAAATAATAACATTATGTAAATAATCTTTGTCTTTACATTTTTATTTTTACTTATATTTAAATAATATTTTTTTTATTAAATAATATTTGTTTTAAATAATATCAATTTTAACCTAGTTATTTATATTTAAGTTTCGGGTTTTTTAAATTAATCTATAATTTATTGGATTTATAATATAAATTTTTTTAGATAATAATAATAATAATAATCTCTTTAGTTTGTAATAAGCTTGTAACATTAATATTGTAATAATATTTCTTTCTAATATTAAAGAAATAGTTTATTTTAAGGGAAATAGTTTTTATTGTTTTTTCTTTATCGTTTACAAAAATATGACAAATAATATTTATTTTTACAATCTTTTATTTATATTAATATTTAAATAATAACTTTTTTTAATAAATAATATTTATTTACAAATATTATAAAAATAATTATATAAAACTATAAATAAAATAAATACTTTTATAAAAATGAAGTTTATTTATATATAGTCATTATGGTTAATAAATTTTTTTTTTAAAATATAATCTTTTATAATATATAAAAAATTCAAAATTTTGTTTGTGAGGTTTTGGTTAATTGTGATGAGGCTCTGATCAAGTGGGTTGTTAAAGCACTCATCACAGGTACAATTCCCTCCCCACATCGAAGTGATGTATCGAGACATGTTGATGAAAATGAAATAAAAAAATAAATTAAAAATAGAAAAAATTAAAAATACCATCAAACTTACCCCAAAAAAAATTCAAAATTTTAAAAATTATAGAATTAAATTTAGATTTTATTAATTACAAAATTAAACTTTACAATTTTAATCTAATTCTAATAAAATAAAATAAAAAACCAAAATTATATATATAAAATAAATATTAAAACATATATTATATTTTTAATAGACATTAAACGAAAGTATATATATCTATATGTTTATTATGATACTAATATATTTATTAAAAGTATAAGTATATATATATATATATATATATATATATATATATATATATATATATATATATATATATATATGTCAGTATCAAAATAGTCGCATTAGTTACACATGAAAAATCTGAAGGCGATGAAATAAAATGGTGGAGATGACCGATAAAATATCACCCAAGGTAATCATTCCAAAATTATGAGATGATTTTTTTCTTTGCTTTTTTATTTTTAAATACAAATTAGCGATCTCAGTTGGAAAGCATGCTTTATTGTTAAACAATTTGTACATGATAAGGGTTTAATTTACAATATCCCTTGTAAAAAAGCTAATGATGAAAAACTATTGCATTTTCAATATTTAATAGTGAGTTCTTATGATTAAAAAAATATGTTTAATTAAACCGGTGGCGTAACATTATTGTTTTCATCTAAATTCAAGATAAATTTTTTGTTTATATATAAAATAGGATGAATATATCAATAAAATAATTTCAAAATAATATTATCTAGAAAACCCTTAAATATTTATATAGTTGTGATATATGACAAAGAAGTGTAGAATCCTATACCATACAAATTATAATTTTCACGGTTTATTCTGGGCAATGTATCGTATTGTATATATTTTTGTATTTAAAAAGCAAAAAAAAATTGTTAGTGTAACCTCCACCTAAATGTAAATCATGTAAATAAATCGTGTAACTAAGTTTATTATTGATAGTTGTGTTTTTTACAAGTTCAAAACATGAAAGTAGGATGAGTCGGATCATAAGCTAATAGTTAGCATATTTATTAATGATGTTTTGAAAATGAGATAGGTTTAGGAACTCTTTAGAATACATTAATGAATTCTAATTAACTCTAGATAATTATGACCGTTATTTTTTTTCTTTTCAAAAAAGTTTCTAGTTTTTCTTTTTTGGGCAGAGGAAGATGAGGAACACTTAGAGCATAAGGAAGAGTGGCAAGGAAATGCGTTGACTGTATTATTGAGCTAACAAGGAGCCAGTGGAAACTCAGTTATAGACATGAGTCTCCAAGTCTTAGGCTGAGAAAACCTTAATGTCTGTAGACAACCTTAGTTAAGGGTCAATGGCTAAATAACTAGTATGAGAATCTTATATCTCTGGGAGAGAACTAGACATAATTTTTATTCTCGTTGGAAGGGTGGAGAGGTATTTCCAGAAGAGTATCCAAACTAGTCCGTCTAATTCATATAAGTATTTCTGGTTTGTGAACATAGTTAGAATAGGTTCAGGAGTATTGAATTGGCATTATAGGATATTATTATAAGGATAAATGGTTATTGAACCGTAAAAAAATATAGATAGAGATGGGGTCTATTGGCAATCAGTTGAGATATCCCATGTACATTTCTTTTATTAAGCTATAAAATAAAATCTAATGCTTTATGTAGATTTTCTTATCGAAACTGGAAAGAACAATCAATGCATGTACATTTCTATATTAACATCAAAAAAGACACAGTTGATGCATTCTATACATCTATTTATTTCAAATAATAAAGGAAAAGTCAATGAATTCTATACATTTTTCTATTTAAATTTATAAAGGTATAGTCAAGGAACTTTGTACATTTCCTTGCTAAAACCGATAAAAGAAAAATATATGCACTCTCTGAATTTCTCTATTAAAATGATAAGAATAATGAAGTATGCATTCTGCATCTTCTTTACTAATTTGGTAAAGGGAGAGTTAACAGGGAAGGTTGTTTACTAACTATGCATTTTTTTTTAATGAGGAATTTGTTGGGTAGGCAGAGGATTCAATCACAGAATAATAGAAGTATTTCATACACAAAACAATGAGTTGCGACTCTTCAATTAATCTCTAAATCACAGTCTCATTCAAATGAATACAATGAACCTGGTGAAGGGTATTTAACCTAAGTTGACATGCACACACTCTCACATAGCTGAACTTGATCAACCCATTTAGCTCACTCTCTAACTCACTCACCAAATCTATCTATAACTTCAACTCGACTAATTAACATAACTGTTTTTCTAACTTTACATGCGGCAAGTAATTATATATTTTAACACTCCCCCTTAATTACGACCATTAAACTAAAACATAAATCATGACAACTCAAACATGCATGTTGGTCTATGTCTCCACTAGGCTTAAAACACCCAAGTTTCTTTCGTGAAACTCAAACAAATCTACTACTAATGGCTTTGTAAATATATCAGCCAACTAATCACTCGTTCTACAAGGCTTCAAGTGAACTTCTCCATTTCTCACAAGTTCTCGAATAAAGTGATATCTAGTATCAATATGCTTGCTCTTTTGATGAAACACACTATTCTTGGATAGTGCAATCACTGATGTGTTGTCACAGTATATCATTGTTGATCATTGTTGTTGCTTCTTGATTCCATCCAATACTCTTCTTAACCATACTGCTTGACATGTTGCTGAAGTCACTGGTACATATTCTGCTTCTGCTGATGATAGTGTCACAATAGGCTGCTTCTTAGATGCCCATGCTATCACTCCTGAACCAAGATGAAAAACATAACCGGATGTGCTCATCATCCAAAATTCCTACAAAATCACTATTTGTATATCCAATCAATTCTTTTTTTTCTGTCCTTACATACATTATGCCATAATCTCTGGTTCCTACTATGTATCTTAGAATTCTTTTTCCAACACTCCAATGTGTGTCTTTTGGAGTCTCCATAAATCTGGAAATCAAACTTACTCCTTGCATAATATCTGGTCTTGTCGTTGTGAAATACATGAGGCTGCCAACCAATCTTTTGAATAGAGTTGGATTGACATCTGCCCCTTCATCATCCTTACTTAACTTTGTACCTGTTGCAACTGGAGTAGGTACAGTTTTGCAATTTTCCATCCCGAATCTTTTCAACAAATCCCTTGCATATTTATTTTTACAAATAAAAATTCCTTTTTCATATTGCTCAACTTCAATGCCAAGAAAATATTTCATAAGACCAATATGTGTCATCTCAAATTATTTCATCATAGCTACTTTAAATTCATCTAACTCAAGATCACCTGTAAAAATCATATCATAAACATATAAGCAAACAATCAAAATATGTCCTTTCTCATTTAGCTTTGTGTATAAGGTAGGCTCAATGTTGCTTCCGCAAAATCCATTCTTGATCATGTAGCTATCACTTCTACTATACCATGCTCTAGGTGCTTGCTTCAATCCATAGAGCGCTTTCTTGAATCTATAAAATTTATCTTCTTTACCTTCAACTTCATATCCTAGAGGTTGCTGCACATAAATTTCTTCTTCTAGAATTCCATTCAAGAAGGCTGATTTGACATCCATCTGATATACTTTCCACTTGTTCTGAGATGTTGTCGCTAGAACTTCTCTTACAATATCCAAGCTGGCTACCGGAGAAAATTTTTCTCCAAAGTCCATTCCTAGTTGCTGCGAGAATCATTTTTTTGCAAGTCTTGCTTTAAATCTGTCGATGTCACCTTTCTCATTCACCTTTGTCTTGTACACCCACTTCACACCAATGAGAATTTTATCATTTTGTAAATCAACCAAATCCCATGTATCGTTCTTTTCAATTGGATTCATCTCTTCAACCATGGCTTTCACCCAATTTTCATCTCTGGTTGCTTCTTCAAACGAAGAAGGTTGAATGCCAACAATGATAAATTTGGACTAACATCCAAATCATCATAAATATCTTTCATACTTCTCATATTTTTCTTACCATTTCTTGATTCATTACCTGATTCACTACTTGGAGAATTTTGGTTTGTTGATCTGCTTGAAGATCCATGCTGCTCTGAAAATCTTGGAGTCATTGCTAGTGTGACTCTGTGTGGTGTTTTTTCTCTTGATTCTTGCTACTCCTCTGCTTCTACATCATCATCTTCCATAAATGGTGTTTTTGCATCATTTAGTGTGTCTACAGTCCCATTCCATGAATCTTGTTCTTCGAAAACAACATCTCTACTAATGATTGTCTTCTTGGCGACAGGGTTATATAATTTGTAAGCTTTTGACTACTCACTATAACCAGTAAATATGCATTTTTCACTTTGATAATCTAATTTTCCTCTTATTTTCTTAGGCACATGTGCATAGGCTACACATCCAAAAACTCTGAAATGAGATACACTGCATGACATACCTGACCATGCTTCTTCTAGAACTATGTTCATTATGCTTTTTGTAGGAGATTTGTTTATCACATAAAAAACACATGCAACTGCTTCTACCCAATACTCATTAGTCAAGTGACTTGCTTTCAACATGCTTCTTTTCATGTTCATGATTGTTCAATTCTTCCTCTCTACTACACCATTCTATTTTGGTGTGTATCTTGTCGTAAACTATCTTTTGATTCCATGTTGTTTGCAGTACTTATGGAATGCCTTGGAATCATATTCTCCACCATGATCCAATCTCGGTACCTTGATCTGTCGATCATTTTGGTTCTAAGTAACGCTTTGAACTCTTTGAAATTTGCAAAAGTTTCAGACTTATGCTTCAAAAATTAAACCCAATTATTCTTGCTATAGTCATTAATAAAGGTGAGGAAGTAACAACTTCCACCAATTGACTGTGTCCTCATAAGTCCACACATGTTAGTATGAACCAACTCAAGTGGTTTCTTTGCTCTGTAAGAAAATCCTTTCGGAAAACTTTCACAGTGTTGCTTTGCTAAGATGCAACACTCACAAGTGCTTGTAGGTTCTTTGATGGGAGGTAAACCTCTGACCATCTGTTTCTGCTGCAACAATCTTAAACCACAAAAATTCAAGTGTCCAAACCGAAAGTTCCATAACCAGTAATCATCAGAACATGCAGTTTTAAAAGAAATAACCTGATCATTGTAGTTCATAATTAGAGGAAAGATTTTGTTCCTCATCATCTTCACCTTTGCTATCAACTGCTTACTTGGGGATTTGTTGTAAATAACGCATTGTTGCCCCTGAAAGATAACTTTGTATCCTTCCCGCGTTAATTGACCAACGCTTAACAATTTGTGTTTGAGTCTAGTGACATAATATACCTCTGATATGGTCTTTGGCTCCCCCTGCTTGGTCACAATGTTGACCACTCCTTTTCCATCTACATCCATAGTCTTTTCAGTCCCCAACTTTACCTGCGTCTTCACAGAGGCATACAAATTTTCAACCAAATTCTTGTTTCCTGTCATGTGGTTACTGCAACCACTGTCTAATATCCAGACCTTATCAGACGATGCATGCATGGTGTTGCATGCTAGAAACATGGAGTCAGTATTCTTTGTACTAACATTAGCTCTCTGATTTCCTTGATTAGCTATCTTCTTCCTACAATCACAAGCATAATGACCAAATCTATTGCAATAATAACACTTCACCTTTGATTTTTCAAACCTTTGATTGTTGTGAAAGCTTCTGCTACTGATGCTTCCACTTTGATGTTCATGCTCTTCTTGGCCATCTCTCTGGCCACCATAGCTACTGCCTCGTCCTATGCCTCTCGATCCACCTCTGCCTCGACCTCTTGAAATATAAACTTAACGTTTGAAGGAATTTTCTAAAGTGGAATCCTTATTTCTGTCTATCCTTGCCTCATGCGATAGAAGAGATCCCATCGACTCATCAACTGTCAGTTTTTCCAAATCCTTCGCTTCTTCTATGGCTGCTATGACAACATCAAACTTGGTAGACAAAGATCGATGAACCTTTTCGATCACTGTTCGATCTTTAATATCTTCACCATATATTTTTAACTGATTAATGATATACATGACCCTACTAATGAAGTATTTAATGTCCTATGTTTTCTTCATCTACAGAATTTCAAAATCTCTCCTAGTATTCTGCAATTTAACAATATTAACTTTGGCCATACCTTGATAGCTTGTCACCAAAGTTTCCCATGCTTCCTTTGCTCAAGAAGGTATCATCATCTTCTGGAACACTGCTTGGTCCACTCTCTGCTGGATTACAAGAAACACTTGTGCATTCTTCCACTTGTCTTTCTTCCATTTTCCCTCTTTGCATTACTGAGGGCTCGTTCTTCTGCGTCATCTTGAGGCTATCCAAACCCAAACTTGACATGATCCCAAACATCATGTGCTTTTAGCGTGGTCTCCATATTAATGGCCCACACATCATAATCCTTTCTTGTGAAAGAAGGAATTTGTGGTTGGAAGCTGCTTGTAGCCATCTTTCTTTGAACAAAAGTTCACTTCTAAAACCCTAAAAAAATTTGGATATTCTTTGCAAAGCTAAAAAAAAACCTTATAATAAAACCCTAGATTTTATTATTATTTTTTTATATATAAAAGTTTCTTTATATAAAAAAATATTATAAAATAAGTCCTTATTAAAAAAAACTTATTATAATCTCCACTCAAGAATGTTTTCAAAAAATCCTTTGAAATTTCCCTTTTCAAAAAGTAAACACCTCATGTGCTTTTAAAAAACTCTTTTTTAAAGAATGCTTTATAAAAAATCTTTTCATATGTCTTTTAACAATATTACGTATTCAAAAAACCTTGCTTGGTTGACTTTCAAGTCATTAACGCAGCCGAAGCTGAATAGGGTAGCGTGCTAACGCACCTCCCAGTACTATGGTGCCGCGTTAGTGCCTTAACACACCAGAAGTTTGAAAATCCCATGTTCTTCAAAATCAGTGTAAGTTTTTCATTTTTAAAGCGGTTATCTATAGTGGGAACCAACATTATAATGCTCTGTCTATAATTAACATCCGTGTTATAGTGCAAAAACGCATAAAAAAAAATTACTTCTCACAGATGGATGATTGCTAATCTGTTTTTCTTCACATCTCTGTAACCTTGCTCTGATACCAATTTGTTGGGTAGGCAAAGGATTCAATCATATAATAACACAAGTATTTCACACACAAAACAATGAGCTGCGGCTCCTCAATTAATCTCTAAATCACAATCTCACTCAAATGAACACAATGAACTGGTGAAGGGTATTTAACTTAAATTGACATGCACACACTCTCACATAACTGAACTTGATCAACTCATTTAACTCACTCCCTAACTCACTCACCAAATCTATATATAAATTCAACTCAACTAATTCACTTAATTTTTTGTCTAACTTTGCATTTGAGAAGTAATTATATATTTTAATAGAATTGTATCATCCAAGAACAAACACAGAGTCAACCATCACTTGTAGTGTTGGGAATGGTAGAATAGAAAAAGAGACTCCATTACCAAATGGTGCAACGTATTCACAGGTTGTTCGAGTTAAGTTTCCAAATCATCGAAGGTTTTTAAACAAAAACTATCTAAAAAACAAGTTGGCTCTCTATATTACACCGCATGGGCAACAGGTCGAGCTCCGAACACTGTGAGCTTAACCATCATCGGGAGTTCAGCTTCTAACTAAGAAATTATGAACAAAAAATGAGAAATGTAGTCTGACAAGTAGTAGTTCAGATTTAAAACATACAATATGACATCATGTTGTATGCCAAAATCAAAACTATTACATTAAAAAAAAAAAAAAAAACTGAGCAACGGAAGAATTAAATGAGCCGATACCAACATTACATATAACCCTTGAAACTAGATAATTCATGTGACATAATTAAAACACTTAGGTATAAATTACCGCCTCCTTAAAGCTTATGAAAGTTTCCATATAAAAACCCAGGTACCATAATGGTAATTCAACTTAAGAAGAGGAAAATAAGTTATAAACAGTCCATGAAAGGTAACAAAACCAAAAAAAGTTATAACCCTTGAGTCTCGGGTCAAATAAATGAGTAAATATTATTTAAATATAACAGTCGAAATAGAGTTTGGAGAACCCAAGGCTACAATTATTTCAACAACCTATTCACTAAATACTCATATAAGTCCTTTAATTATCAATTTGGAGGTTCATTCTTTTTTCTGTGACAAGTGTCTTAGTACATTAACAGTAATATAATGAAGATTCAGAGCATAGATTTCACCTAGGAGAAAACTAGATGACGTTGTAGTGAGTAGGGTTGTTTCTGGCAATTGACATGAAGGAAACTTGTCAACCATGTAGAAAGATGGAGTAACTTGGAAGTAGAGGAAAACTATGAGAACAATAAACTTGTATATAAACCTAAATTTACGTGGAAAAAAATTATGGAATAACCCTTCGTTTTCCTCAGTCAGGTGACCATTTTGTTCGAAAGATAAAATCTTGTGTAGTCATGTAGTGCAATAAATATCTACTGTGAATTATTTTCCAAAAAGAAATAAGTAAGGAAGAAAAAAAATAGGGTCGACAATGGGCATGGGTTCACTCACTAAAAATCTAATATATCATATGCTATCAGTACTGGAAAATTCCTATAAAAATCACATTATTTAACCTCGTGGTAATATAAACTCAATATAGCTTCCCAATTTAAAGTGTCCCTACTTTCACTATATATTGTGGGTATCCATTTTTTCATTGCATTTTTTATACCCTTGTATATTTTTTCAATAAATTTGATCTCTATTTTTTATTCTTGCGAATATAAAAACATTTTATCCCCTATATATCACCCACTATATTATGGTATTGTTTCCTTATTATATATCCCCCAATATAAACCCATGTGCTATAATGTTGCTCCCACAAGGAAACCCCCGTAACAATAGATACATGTTTCCATGAAGCAAGCCGGAAATTGAGACCATAGTACTCCAAACTATCACAGAAACATTGGATACTACAATCACTACCTTCCCACCCTTTTTCAAGATCTGTGGCAGGAAAACGAAGCGGAGTGGTACCACCAGTAAGAACCTTTGAGTAAAAAAAGCTAATGACAGTCGTAGATAGGAAGAAAATCCTAAACTTGTAAAACCTTAACCTAGAATGTGTTGCAGACCAAAATATCCAATTGTAACGTAACAAAATGAGCGCCAGAAAATGGGGGGGGGGGCTTGGTAGTCTCCCTCACCGTCCTCGGTAAGTTGCTCACCATTTGATCATTGAGTGCAAATCAAGGGTCAAATGGCACACACCTTACTAGGGTACAACATGATAGATCAAATGAGATGTTCTCGAAGTTTCCAAACGCTCCTTCATATTTGGTATGGTATAAATCAAAGGAACACCAATATAATTAAGTTTGCATGAAATAAATCCATATGGGTATATGAATTTGAAATTTTATAATATTGTAAAACATACCATCAACCTTTACAGTTAGGACACATACAATTTTGTATGTTATAAACCTCAAAAGTTACCCAAATTTTTTTTTTTTGGTAATAGTTAATATTATATAATAGAAAATGTTAAATTTGGTATCACAGCATATATTAAAACACCATGTCCATTTGGATTGCAATAAAAAAATTATCCATGTGCACAGAAATAAGATAATAAGAGGATCTTGAAGCATGACACCGCCAAGTGCTACTCACACTGAAGTAAATCTAGAGATTTGGGTTCAGCTGGAACACAACCCTCACAACACTAATGCAATATTGTTGGAAACATTGCAACAAATACGAGCTTAAATGATAAACTTACGAGCCGATAATGAAAGATTAAGGTTGGGGCAAGAATGAATTTTTAGGAGTCTTTATGATAGGAAGAATCTAGTAATTATTAACGCCATCCCAGAGGATGAAAACATGGATGATACACAACGATTGAGAGAATTTAACCTTGAATATGAAGAGGGAATAATGGAACACTAATAGGAGTTTCAAAATGTCTTAGGTGGTAGAGGAGAAAAAAGATATAAGGCTGAGATGCAAGGTGAATCTAAGAAGATTAAAAATCTAGTGTTTGATGGGGAAGAAAAGGAGGAAGCGAAGGCATCATTGATATGAAAAAATATTTTCGTATTTATTATTACAATGATAATTTAAAATCTAGCTTAGAAATATATAAGTTACAATGGAAAGCTACCTAATAGTGGGAGGAGATCAAAATACTACGAAGTATTGATGAATAAGAGATAACCTGGGAAAATTTTCAGAAAAAACTTTTAGAACAAATATCTCAAAGAAAGACTTTATGACCAAAAAGTGAATGATTTTCATAATTTAATATTGGGGAAGTAGACAATGGATGAATTTGTACCAAAATTCACTTTTCTCTAAAGGTATGTAGCCTACACCCAAGAAGAAAAAACTAAGGTACAAAGGTTTCCTAGAAGTCTACCATTTTATATGAAATAAAGTTTGGAGTTTGATAATTTAAGGACTATGGATGAATTTGACCTAAAATCCCAGATTCGCTACCACCAAATGAAGAAAAAAGGAGAAGGGCATAAGGTCTGGCCCAGTAGAAAGGGAAATTTTTTTTTTCAAAACAACAAGAATGTCATATCATCAGGAGTCAATACTGCATATCAAAAACAATTCAATGAATATGGAGGATGTAATCAAGTAAAACCTAAGGTATCGACTAAGACTTGAAAAGTCGAATTGTTTAGAAAAAAGTAAGTTGGAAAATTCTAGAAACTTCCAATGCAATTATGGGGTTGTGGGGAGCGTAATTATTATAGGAACAGTCCCCATCATGCTATAACTAAACCAACTACAAATATCCAGGAAAATTCTATGGTAGGGGAGGTTGCAGGAAGCATGACTTGATATAACGCTACAGTGGAAGACCTTTAGGCGAAATATTAATGTGCCATGGTGGAATTCAAATGCACCTTGTCTAACCATCAGGTTTCCATTTTAGTTAACCCATGTGCAATTTTAATTTATATTAGTCCAAAAAAAGTTAATTTTTTTCATTTAAAAAGGGTTAAGTTTAAAAATTCACACTTACCTTAGAAGAAACCTATTGTGACAATTTCGTTAGCAGAAGCCAAATATGTAGCAACAACATCAACAACTTATCAAGTACTGTGGTTAAGATGATTATTGGATGGAATCAAGAAGAAAAGATAACGATCAAAAAATATATATTGTGACAACACCTCAGTGATAACATTGTGTTAGTGTGTTTGGTGCACGCATGTATGAGATCACACCAAATTAAGGGGTGTCATTTACCCCTTTATGTTATTGGTCACAGGTAGAAAAAGAAGTGGAGTCAAGCCAGTTACTGGAACAAGCTAGAATCATAAACATACTAGATAGAGAAATAGAATGCATATATAAACTAAAAATAAACTAAAAACTAAACAAATAAAACAAAATATTTGAATAGAATCAAAACACTTCAATAATCCAAACGGTAGATCTTTCGACCCCTCTTATTGAGTGTCGGTAGGAAATGAGGATGAAACTTTAATCCTATTTCGAAAGGGTCCTTAGAAAATGGGTTCTAAGTCTTAATGCAAGGATGTCTTTACGTCCAAGCTTGCTTCGGTGCAAAGTCTCCCTCTCTCTACTGTAGTGGACTGAACTTGTTGGATGGCCAACAATTGAGTCCCCTCTATCTTCAGCGCCGGATCACACACTGCTGGTATTTCTTGGGGAAATTCTGGCCATCATAACAGTGTGCACTCCCATTCTTCATCTCTTGGTGGCCTTATATAGGAGAATTCAAATCCTCTTTCCCTCCCTTGGTACAGTGTGGATGGTGACCCAAGGGAGGGGAATGATTCCATTCTGTGCCACAAATATTCCATTGTGTGCTCGCTTGATGTCTGAGGCTTTGGTGGCTATCCCTAGGTGGCTTTAAGTGTGAAATCACTGTGTTGGAGTGTGCTTTGTTGTGATCCCGAAAAGTGACTTTCGCCACTCCCAGGATTGCATGCATTTAGGGTCAAAAGGCGCGTAAAGGTTCTCTTCTCTAAGGATTATGCGTGCAAAAGAATTAATAACTTGCTCAAATTTGATTTTTTCTCAGACCTTAGAGATTTTTAAATACTTTCCAGATTCTCTAACGTCTTTTAACCCTGTAAATCCTTCTGCCTGACATTAAATAATGTCATATTCTTCTTGTATGATTTTCCAATGTTAACAAACACTATACAATAATGGTGTGTTTCATAAAAAGAGAAAGAATATGGATAGCATATTTCACTTTATTAGAGAATCTTTGAGCAATGGAGAAGTTCAATTGAAGCCTTGTAAATATAGTGATCAATTGGTTGATATATTTACTAAGTGACTAGCAAAATATGTGTTTGAGTTTCATAGAGAAAACTCTAGTGTTGTATTAACCCTTTGCTTTCCTGAGTCAGGTGACCATTTTGTTCGAAAGGAAAAGATCATGTGCAGACATGTAGTGCAGTAAATCTCTACTGTGAATTAATTGCTGAAAATGAATAAGGAAGGAAGAAAAAAATAGGGTAGACAATGGGCACAGGGTTCACTCAATGAAATTCTAATATATCCTGTGTTATCATAGCATATTAAACAATACCCTTAATTTGAGTACATATTGGAAAATTCCTCTAAAAATCATTGTATTTAACCCCTTAACTATATAAAACCAATACAAATTCCCAATTTAAAATTTCCCTACTTTCACTATATATTGTAGCTATCCATTTTTCCATTATATTTTTTATACCCATTTATATTTTTTCATTAAATTTGACCTCTATTTTTTATACCTACGAATATAAAAACCTTTTACCCCCTATATATCACCCACTATATTATGTTATTGTTTCCTTATTATATATTCCCCAATGTGAATTAACGTGCTATTGTATTTCTCCCACAGGAAAGCCCCCATGACAATGGATACATGTTTCCATGAAACCAAGCTGGAGATTGAGGCCATAGTACTCCAAACTCTCACAGAAACATCAGATGCCACAATCAATTCCTTCCCACCCTTTGTTGAGGTTTTTGTGGGGAAAACGAAGAGAAGCGGTACCACTGGTAAGAACCTTTGAGTAAAAACAACTAATGACAGTCGTAGATAGGAAGAAATACCCTAAATGTTAAAACCCTAAACTGGCATGTGTTGCAGACAAAAATATCCAAGTGAAACATAAAAAAATAAGCACTAAGGAATTGGGGGGGCTAGGTAGTCTCCCTCACCATCCTCGATAACTTGCTCACTATTTGATCATGTAGTGAAAATCAAGGGTTGGATGGCACACACATTTCTGGAGCACAACCAAATAGATCAAATGAGATGTTCTTGAAGTTTCCAAATGCTCCATTGTATTTGGTATGGTATAAATCAAACAAAAACCATTATAATTAAGATGGGCATGAAATAAATGCATATGGGTATATGACTTCGAAATTTTCTAATATTGTAAAACATACCATCAACATTTAGAGTTAGCTCATATGCAATTTTGTATGTTATAGACCTCAAAAGTTATCGAAAGATTTTTTGTATAATGTTTAATATTATATAGTAGAACATGTTAAATTTGGTATCAGAGCATAGATTAAAACACTGTGGCCACTTGGGTTGTAATAAAAAAATTATCTATGTGCACATAAATAAAATAAGAAGAGGATCTTGAAGCATGACACCACCAAGTCCCTGTCACATTGAAGAAAATTTATAGATGTGGGTTCAGCTGGAACAAGACCCTCACAACACTAATGCAATATTGTTGGAAACGATGCAATAACTATGAGCTGAAATGATAAACTTATGAGCCGATAATGTAAGATTAAGGTTGGGGAAAGAATAACTTTTGAGGAGTCTTTATGATAGGAAGAATCAAATAATTATTAACGCCATCCCAGAAGATGAAAACAGGGATGATACACAACAATTGAGAGATGGTAACCTGGAATATGAAGGGAGCATAATGGACTACTAATACGAGTCTGGAAATGTCTTAGGTGGTAGAGGAGAAAAAATATAGAAGGTTGATATGCAAGGTAAATCTAAAAAGATTAAACATCTAGTGCTCGATGGGGAAGAAAATGAGGAAGCAAAAGGCTGAATCATTAATATGAAAAAATATTTTCATATCTATTATTATGATGATAATTTAAAAGCTAGCTTAGCACTTTATAGATTACAATGGAAATCCACCTAATGGTGGGAGGAGATCAAAACACTACGAAGTATTGATGAACACAACATAACCTGGGAAAAGTTTCAGAAAAAATTTAAGGAAAAATATATCAAAGAAAGTTTTTATTACCAAAAATTGAAGGATTTTCATAATTTAATATTGGGGAAGTAGACAATGGATGAATTTGAACCAAAATTCAATTTTCTCTTAAGGTATGTAGCCTACACTTGAGAAGAAAAAAATAAGGTACAAAGGTTTGTTAGAAACCTACAATTTTAAATGAAAGAAAGTTTGGATTTTGATACTTTAAGGACTATGGATGAATTTGAACTAAAAGCTCAAATCTGCTACCACTAGATGAAGAAAAAAGGAGAACGGCATAAGGTCTGGTCCAATAGAAAGGGACTATTTTTTTTCAAAACTACAAGAATGTCAGATCATCAGGACTCAATACTACACATCAAAAAAAATTCAATGAATATGGAGGATGTAATCAAGTAAAACCTAAGGTATCAACTAAGACTCGAAAAGTCGCATCGTCTAGAATAATGTAAGTTGGATAGTTCCAGAAACTGCCAATGAAATGATGGGGTTGTGCGGAGCCTAATTATTATAAGAACAGTCCATGCCATGCTAGAACTAAACCAACTACCAATATCCAAGAAAATTATATGATAGGGGAGTTTGCAGGAAGCATGACATGAATTAACACTGTAGTGGAAGACCATTAGGCAGAATATTAACGTGCCATGGTGGAATTCAAAGGTACCTTGTCTAGCCATCATGTTTCCATTTTAGCTAACACATGTGAAAGTTTAATTTATATCAGTACAAAAAAAGTTAAGTTTTGTCATTTAAAAAGGGTTAAATTTAAAAATTCACACTTACCTCAGCTCGCCACTAGAGAAAAAAGGAGAGTGATATATAATGTTGAAGAATTTCCTATTCAAACATGAGGGAAACCAATCAGGTTGAACATGAATATATTACACTTGGGATCCTATCACATACTCATAGGAATGGACATCTTAGAGGAAAATTGCTCCTTAGTGGATTACAAGGACAATATTGTTTGAAATTTCTTGGAGAAATAACATATATTGATATGAATAATAACCATAAAAATCCATAAAAAAATCATAAAATTAAATATTATAGAGCAATGAAACACATAAAATATGCAGAAAACAAATCACACAAAACACAAAAAACTAGAGAGACACAGATATATGTGGTTCACCCAGTTTGGGCTATGTCCACCCCAAACAGCTAGTCCTTCATTTCTATTATCTAGAAAAATGGAGAGACACAACCTACAGCAGACCCGTTGTAATATCCTATGTTCTCTCTGACAGTCTCCCTATCTGTTTCTCGCTCCTAGAATACACCCAATACACAGTCGCAATTCAATACCCTCATACAAAGAGAGGGGTTGCCTTCTAGGGTAAAATCCCCTAAACTAAACATAACTTCTACTGTCAGATCATCTGCCTAATGAATGGCCTAGATTGACTAGAAATTACTATACTTTTACAAGGAAATTTTACATTTGTTTTTAGCTTCGGGGGAGCACCCCCGAAACCCCCTGCCAGGAGGGGCTCCATAAAGTCACACCCACACCCCCCTGGACCCCCTAGGCAACGCTTAATTTTGAGCTTAAGGTACAGGGGTCCAATGCTTTGATACAAAATAAAAAAGATAATTAGGCTCCACACCCAACAAATACCATCATGTTCCTCGCCAATGAAGGTGTAAGTGAAAAAATCCGAGGGATTCGAAGGGACATTAAACTGTGACCTGTTACTACTAAAATGTTACATAAATGCATTCGGAAGGGCCACTATATATATGTTTCGCAAGTAGGATTCACTAAATCCAAATATAGTATAACTACCTTGGAGGAAATACTAGTGGTGCAGGAGATTTGGTTGTTTTTCATGAGAACATTTGAGGGTTACCACCTAAAAGGGAAATTGATTTTACCATGGATTTGATACTTGGAGCATCTCCCGTGTCCAAAACCCTTACTAAATGAACATGCTATAGTTGAATGAACTTAAAATTAGGCTTGAGGATTTATTGGGCAAAGGATATATCCACCCAAGTGTGTTACCTTATGGGGAACAATATTATTTGTATAGAATAATGATGCAACCCTGTGGTTATGCATCAATTACCGATGGTTGAACAAGTTGACAATTAAAAACAAGTATTCACTACCAAGGATCGATGACTTGTTCGACCAAGGGTCCAAGAGTATTCTCCAAAATAGAATTAAGGTTGGGATACCACCAAATTAGAATTAAAGAGCAAGACATCTATAAGACAACACTAAGGACTCAATATGCTCATTATGTGTTTGTAGTGTTGCCGTTCAGGATTCCTAATGCCCAAACAACCTTTATGATCTTAAGGAATGGAATTTTCCATCCATATTTGGACAATTTTGTTTTGATTTTTATTGATGATATTATTATATATTAAAATTATGGGGGAACACAAGGAACACCTCAAATTGGTATTACAGACTCTAAGTATAAATGATTTTTATGCTAAGTTTAGAAAGTGTGATTTTTATCAAGAACAGATTCAATACTTGGGCCATGTAATCTTGTTTTAGGGTATGTCGGTTGACCCAAAAAAGACTAAAACTATTATGGAGTGGCCTATCGCAAGGAATGTTGTGGAGATTTGATATTTTATGGGGCTAGATGAATATTATTGTCGGTTGATAAAATGGTTTTCAAGAATAACCTACCCTATGACTTCGTTACAAGATAAAGGAAGATAGTTAAAGTGGAAAATAGATTGCCAACATAGATTTGAATAATTAAAAGATTTTTTAACAATAACCCATCTTCCAAAGATAACAGATCTGGAAAAATAATTTATTGTCTACACTGATGCTTGTAAGCAGGGTGTTGGAGGAGTATTAATGCAAGAGGACAAAGTAATCACATATGAATCTCATAAGTTTAAATAACATGAGAAGAAATATTATTCTTATGATATCGAGTTAACTGTAGTGGTTGACACCCTAAGCATGTGTGTGGAACTATTTATTAGGTAAGATATTTATTTTTTTAATAGATCATAGTAGTTTGAATAGCTATTTCAAAAAAAATCATTTAAATTATCTTCTAGTGCAGTGTTCTACATTTTTGAGCAAGTTCGATTTTGAAATAAGGGATCTGCAAAGAAAAGAGAACCGAGTGGGAAATGCATCAATTTGGAAGGTAAATTTTATATATTTGGTGACCTACAACTAGGTGGAATATATACTTTCTCACTAGATTAAAAAGGTTGCATTCAAGGACCTAGAATGAAAATTCCTATGGAAGCAAACCAAACAGTCCAAGGAGTCTGCGAAAGCTTCTGAGCATGACATAAATCAAGGCAACTTGAAATTTTATATGAAGGATATACATTCCTAACAAGTTATATTTAAAAAAATATTTGTTAGAAGAATTTCATCGGAATCCTTACAGAGCCCACCGTGGATATGGAAAATTATTTTATGCTCTAAGGAATTATTATTTATGTCTAGGCATGAGGAAGGACATTGCTGAATATTTAGCCAAATGTTGAGAATGCGAGAAAGTTAGGCTAAGCATCGTCATCTTGTAAGTATCCTTCATCCTCTTCCTATTCCTGAGTGGAAATGGGACATAATTACTGTAGATTTTATCATAGGTATACCTAAAAACATGAAAGAAAATGAGTCCATTATGGTAATAATTGACAAGTTAAGTAAAAAAGTTCCAGTTTTGTACCGGTCAAATATACTTACAAAACTATATAAGTTGCAAAAAAATTTTGTGGAGGATATTTTTCGATTGAATGGGATGCCTAGAGTGGTAACTTCTGACAAAGATATTAATTTTACTTCTACATTTTGGAAATCATCTTCATTGTGTTGGGTACTCAGATTCAGTTCAGTACTGCTTACTATCCACAAATGAATGGCAGACTGAACGAGTGAACCAAGTCTTAAAATACATGTTAATAATGCATGTAATGCAACAACCCACTAAGTGGGATGAGTACCTTCACCTAGTGGAATTGTATTATAATAAAAGCTACCATGAATCTGTAAAAATAAGCCCTTATGAAGTATTGTACAGTGAAAGGTGTAGAACACCTTCTAATTGGAGCAACCATGAAGAAAAATTGATCTCAGGGGCTGACATGCTAGCAGATATGGAGAAAACTATTAAAAGAGTATGAAAAACCTTAAAAAGTGCCCAGGATAAAAAAAAACATATGGTGATAAAAATAGAACATATAGATAATTTCAAGTAGGGGAGCATGATTATGTACGTGTTTAACCCAAGAAAATCACTCTAAGGTGGGTTGGATGTGCCAAATTCTAACCCAGGTATTGCAATCACTCCTATTATTGAAAAGAGTAAAACCTGTAAAGTACCAAGTTGCGTTACCAAGTCACATATGAGTCCATAATGTGTTTCATGTTTCTGTACTAAAGAAATATATCTATGATTCCAGGCATGTAATCGATTTGCAGGATGTGCTGGTAAGAATGGAAAATGGGAATGATCATTTTAAAATACATTATGCATTTATTAATTAGGGGCTAATAGAAGAATTGTGTTCTATGGTAGGTCGAACTAGATGGTGAGTTCCTGGTAGAGCCCTTGGGAATTCTAGATCAGAGAGAAATAAATCTACTGAGGTATTTTATCCACCATGTTAAAGTGTAGTGGAGGAACTTTAGCCCAAAGGAAGCCACCTGGGAGGATGAAAATTTCACTCATCAAGAATACCTGAACATGTTCGAGCAGGCATAAATAAACACTGATGACAATGTTTCGCTCAAGGGTGGAGAGATGTAACATCCCTCGCAAATGTAATTCATGTAAATAAGTTTAAAAATGATAATTGTTTCTTTTTGCAAGTTAAAAAAATGAAAGTAGGATGAGTCAGATAATAAGATAACAATTAACATAATTATTAACGTTTTTTTTTTAAATGAGACAGATTTTTCCAGAAAATTATGGTAGTTATCTATTTTATTTCATAAAAAGGTTCCTAGTCTTTCTTCTCTTGGGGGGAGAGAAAGCAGAGGAATACTGAAAGGATAAGGAAGAGTGGAAGGAAAATACCCACAGCGTATTCTTTTGCTACAGATACGAGTCTGCGATTCTTAGGCTGGGGAAACCTTGATGCATGTAGACAACCCTGGTTAAGGGTCAATGCCTAAATAAATAGTTTGATACGCTTAGAGCTCGTGGGGAGAACTAGATGTAGTTATCGTTCTCGTTGGAAGGGAGGAGAGGTTCCTCCAAAACAATATCCAAAACATTTCATTTAATTTAGATAAGTATTTCTGGTTTGTGAATAGAGTTGAAATATGTTCAGGAGTATTGAATTGGAATTATAGGATATCTTATAAGGATAAATGATTATGAAACCCTAAAAAAATACTCATAGAGATGGGTTCTATTGGAAACAAATTGATATATCTTGTGCCATTTCTTTATTAAACTAGAAAAGAATAGCCAATTATTTATGTACATTTTCTTATTAAAAATGAAAAGAACAAACAATGCATGTAAATTTCTATATTAAAACCTAAAAAACACAATCAATGAATTGTATACATTTTTTTATTTAATATGATAAAGGAATAGTAAAGGAACTCTGTATATTTCCTTAATAAAACTAATGAAAGTAAAGTCCATGCACTTTGCGAATTTGTCTATTAAACTGATAAGAGTATTCAAGTATGCATTTTGCATCTTCTTTACTAATTTGGTAAAGGGAAAATTAACAGGGAAGGTAGCTTACTAACTGTGCATTTTTTTCTAATGAGGAATGTTATTAGCTGATAAAAAACACAGAGTAAATCATCACTTGTAGTGTAGTGCATGGAATAATAAAAAATGGAATCCAATACTAAATGGTGAAACGCATTCAAGGGTTGTCTGTGGTAAGTCTCCACCTCACCGATCATTTTTTAGAAGAAAAAATCTGCGAGATACATTGACTCTCTCTATATTACACCGCATGGGTAGCAGGTCAAGGTCCTAGTCCTAGGAACTTAATCCTCTTCAGGTGTTCAACATCTAATTAAGAAATAATGCAGCCCAACCTGTAGTAGGTGAGATTTAAAACATATTGTAAGATTTTGAGATACAAAGATCTAGATTTGCAAGACAATGAAAAAACTTGCAAGAGAGGGAAGGGGTTAGCACAAATAGAGAAAAGAATGAAATTTATTCTTCAATATTAGTTTTGGAATAAATACATAAAAGCAACTAAGTTAAGCTTAGTTGTACATGCAATAACTATGGATAGTTAAAGCTAACTAAAGTTGTGTGCTTTATGTTCTTCAAATGTGCACATGCACCACATGCAAGCAGTAAGTTAACTAACTAAGAAAGTGCACATCACATGCAATATCTAGATTTTAACTAAAGCGAATCTAGGTGCATGTACACCAACACCCCCCCCTTAAGCATAAATTAGGTGAGTGTGATGCAAAATGAACGAGTCCTGGCAATAAGGCCATTTTAGGTACCCATATACAATGGAGAAAAAGGAGTAAAGAGGGAAAAACCAGTGGGAAGAAAACCCCCCTCAAAATATAATGCAAAAGTAGAGAAAAGATCACTGCTAGGTAGTCGTGTCCTTCACCCTGAGATGATCTCGCAGGAATCATAACTTCTGCTCAGTGAAAGTCTTGGTGAAGATATCGGCAGTCTGCTTGGAACTAGGACAATAATGAAGATCGATAATCCCATCATGAATGAGTTCTCTAATGAAGTGCATGTGGATCTATATGTGTTTGGTCCGCTGCCGCTGCACTGGATCTCTACAAAACTTTAGCGTACTTTGATTATCGCACCAAATGACAGTTGGACGATGGACATTGATCCCAATCTCAGATAGTAAATGTTATAGCCAAATTTCCTGAATAGTGGCATTGTCTGCTCCTCTATACTCGGCCTTTGTTAACCTAGGTCCAGGCTCTGATACCATGTAATAATTTGACGTACTAAGATATAGATTTAAAAAAAAAAAACGAACAAACTTGCAAGAGAAGGAAGGAGCAATAAAGAATAGAGAATATAATGAAATTGATTCTTCAATATTAGTTTTGGAATAAATACATATAAGTAACTAAGTTAAGCTTATTTTTACATGCAATAACTATGGATAGTTAAATCTAACGGAAGCTAAGTGTGCTTTATGTTCTGCTAATGTGCACATGCACCAAATGCAAGCAGTCAGTTAACGAACTAAGCAAGTGCACATCAATTGCAATATCTAGAGTTTAACTAAAGCTAATCTAGGTGCATGTACACTAAAGAAGCGAATCTATGTGCATGTGCACCAACACATATAATATGATCTTATATTGCATGCCAAAATAAGAGCTATTACATAAAGAAAAAAAAATCCACAAAAGAATCAAACTAGCCGAAAGGAACATTATAGATACCCTTGCAACCAGATAATTCATGTGATAGAATTAAAAAAATTATGTATAAATTACCGCCTCCTTATAGGTTATGAAAATTGCCATATAAAAACCCATCTACCATAAACGACCATTCAACTTAAGAAAAGACAGAGAAGTTTTAATAAGTCCACGAAAGGTAACCAAACCAAATCAAGTCATAACCCTTGAGCATTGGGCCAAATAACTGAGTAAATATCGTTTAAATATAATGGTCGAAACATAGTTTGGAGAACCCAATGCTGGGATTCTTCCATCAACCTATTCACTAAATACTCATATAATTCCTTTAGTCCTCAACTTGGAGGTCGAGTCCCTTGTCCGTGACAAGTGGCTTAAGTCCATTGACAGTAATATAACGAAGATTTAGAATAGAGATTGCAATTGGGAGAAAAACAGACAACGTTGTAGTGATTAGGGTTGTTTCTTGCATTTGAAACAAAAAAAACTTGTCAACCATGGGGAAAGCTAGAGTACCTGGGAAGCAGCGAAAAACTGTGAGAAAACGAAAAATAAAGTGAGTATAAAATCCTTAATTTACATCGAACAAAATTTTGGCAAAACTGTTGGAATATTTCAGAATTCCAAAATAATAAAACTGCCTTCCTTAACACAGTGAAATATTTAAAATTTCACTCTCAGACAGAGTTTTCACATAAAAAAAATTCTATTTCATATAAAAAAAACTTGTTACAGATTCTTCCTCAAAAGAGGGATTACAAAATAATTTTGACTCCTGCAAACACAGTTCAAAAATTATCACTCTGTCATTCACCGCTGTGTATACAAAATATTTCACACTGCTGTGTAAAATACCAAACACTCTGTCTCTCTCTGGAAAATACGCTGCTGTGTATTTCCAAATTCACTCACTGTCTTTTTCAAACGCACTATGTTGTGCATAACAATTCTGCTCTCTGTGTAACTTAACGAACTGCTTTTCACACACTACTGTTCAGTAATAATTAAAATTACAACACTTTGTTTTTGTATTAAAAAAAAAATATCTCAACCCAGTTCCATTAAATTTCATTAATTGACACACCCAGAAAATTCACCGCTTGAATAATTCTTAATGGCTTCAATAACTTCTGCTGGCACCGCTCTAAAATGCATTGATGGCAAATTGCTTGGTGGCACCGTGATATTTTCTTCCCCGCACTGCTGTTCTGTGTAATAAAACAGTTCTGTTGTCTTTCCCTTTTTTTTATGTACACTGTGGTGTAATAAAAAGTTACACTTCACGGCTTTGTCAATATATATATATAAGACATGTTTTAATAAAACATAAAACAAACAACATAAAACAAAATTAAAACATACGATGGGCAAATAAAATTAAACCCAAAGTATTGTGGGCACATATTATGTGGGCCCCAACTGACGTCAGTTGTTTCGATGGGATTCACACCTCCGCCGGTCTGGCGTGCCTGACCCCCGCGGAAATTGCCTTCCGCTTCAACTCTGCGCTGTCCGGTTATGCGGTAGTTGGAAATTAATTCCAACACTCCCCCTTAATTTCAACTGCTGGGTTTTCCTGCATACCTATGCATTTTCTGAAATGTTCAAAGCTTTTCTGCTGAAGTGGCTTTGTGAGGATATCTGCAAATTGATCCTCTGTTCTGCAATGTTGCAAAATAATCTTGCCATTGCTAACCAATTCCTGTATGAAATGAAACTTGGTGTCAATGTGCTTTGTCCTTTTATGAAAAAAAGAATTTTTAGACAATGCAATAGCTGAGCTATTGTCATAAAAAATCACTGTCCCTTTTACCTGTTCTTGACATAAGCTTCTCAAAAATTTTCTCATCCAAACTGCTTGACACGCTGCCGCTGTAGCTGCCACATATTCCGCCTCTGCTGTAGACAATGCTACAATGGGTTGTTTCTTAGAAACCCATGAAATTGCTCCTGAACCCATATGAAAAACATAATTGGAAGTGCTCTTTCGATCATTTACACTTCCAGCCCAATCACTGTCCGTGTATCCAACTAAATCTAAACATTCTGAAGTAGTATACAAAATACCAAACCTCTTTGTACCTTTAACATACCTCAGAATTCTTTTTGCTGCTTGCCAATGTGCATCTTTTGGCTTTTCCATGAACCTGAAAATCAAACTAACAGCATGCATTATGTTCGGCCTAGTTGCAGTCAAATACATAAGGCTGCCAACTATGCTCTTGTACAAGCTAGGATCAAAATCCTTGTTGCTGTCCTCTCTGCTGAGTTTTAATCCCATCACTGTGGGAGTGATCGCTGCTTTGCATTCCTGCATGTTAAATCTTTCAAGCACCTCATTAACATACTTTGCCTGTAAGATAAAAATCCCATTTTCATCTTGTTCTACTTTTATTCCCAAGAAGTATCTCAACAAACCCATATCAATCATTTCAAATTCTTCTTTCATGACTGATTTAAAATGTTCAATAAGGCAATCATCATTACCTATAAAAATAACATCATCAACATATAAAACTACAATCGATATTTTACCATCTTGTTCTTTGATGTAGAGGGTGGGTTTTCCCTCACACTTTTCAAAACCATTTTCCAGTAAATATGAATCTATCCTACTGTACCATGCTCTTGGCGCTTGCTTCAGCCCATAAATAGCTTTCTTCAACTTACACACTTTGTGCTCTTGGCCTTTCTTTTCATAGCCGAGAGGTTGTTCAATGTAAGCCTCCTCCATTAACACTCCATTTAGGAATGTTGACTTCACGTCCATTTGGTAAAATTTCCACTTGTTTTGTGCTACTATGGACAACACTGCTCTCACGGTTTCCATTCTGGCAACCGGTGCGAAAGTTTCCTCATAATCTATCCCGTGCTTCTGCTTATAGCCTTTGACAACAAGTCTTGCCTTGTGTCTCTCTATTTTGCCTTCAGCATTACTCTTGGTCTTGTAGACCCATTTAACACCAATGACATCTTTACCTTTTGGGAGTTCAACTAGATCCCAAGTTTTGTTCCTCTCTATGGCATTTATTTCCTCATCCATAGCTTTTATCAATTTCTCATCCTTGATATCTTCTTCGAAATGAACAGGATCATCAACATGACAATATAAAGCAAACAAAGAATTGATACCTTCATTAGCTATATCTTGTTCATAAATATCTTTCAAACTTATGAATTTCTTACCTTTTTCGGTAGATGTACAAATGCTTGAAGAAGCACTTGAATTTCCTCCTTGTGGTGTGCTTGGAGAAGCACTTTCATTTCTCCTCAAGGGTGTGCTTTGCTGCTCTCTTGTTGGTGTTTTTGTTTGGGGATGTATTTCAGCCAACTCATCATCATTCTCATCGTGAGATAAACAGTGTTTAACATTCACTGTTTTCTCTATGCTTCCATCCCAAGCTTCCTCTTCAATGAACTGAAAATCTCTGCTCACAAGAAACTTCTTGCTGGATGGGTTATATAACTTGTATGCCTTGGATTCCTCACTATATCCAATGAAAATACATTTCTCCCCCTTGCTTTCCACCTTCTTCCTTAGCTGATCCGGAATGTGTGCATAAGCCACACATCCAAAAACATTCATATGTGTGACATCTTGCCTTGTGCCACTCCATGCCTCTTTCGGCACTTTTTTCATCACTGCTTTTGTGGGGCACCTATTCAAAATATACGTTGTACAATGTACAGCGTCAGCCCAATAATCATTCGGCAAGTGCTTTGCCTTTAAAATACTCCTCGCCATGTCCATTATGGTTCGGTTCTTCCTTTTGGCTACTCCATTTTGTTGTGGAGTATATCTAGTTGTAAACTGCTTTTGAATACCATTTTCTCTACAAAACCGTATAAAATATTTAGAGATATACTCACCTCCTCTGTCAGTCCTTAAGACTTTGATATGCAACCCACTCTGGTTCTCAACAAGTGCTTTGAAATTACAAAAATTTTCAAACACTTCACTTTTGTTTTTCAAAAAGTAAACCCACGTTTTTCTTGTAAAATCATCTATGAATGTTAAGATATAGTGGATGTTCGCAAGTGATGGAGTTTGCATCGGTCCACACACATCTGAGTGGACAATCTCTAAGGGTGCTTTTTCCCTTATGCTTTTCCCGGAAGGAAAACTTTCTATGTGTTGTTTCCCGAAGATACAACCTTCACAAAGGCTGTCCAGTTTCTCTATCAATGGTAAACCACTTACCATTCCTTTTCTGTTCAACAAATTAAGACCTCCAAAGTTGAGATGTCCAAATCTCAAGTGCCATAACCAATTATCATCTTTTGGTTTGCTTTGGTATGTCTCTTGTGCAACTGCTGCTTTCTCTTCACCATTCTTCAAGTCTTCTCTCATTCTGAGAGGAAACATCATGTTCCTTGTCATCTTCACTTCAGCAATACACTGATTGCTGGGTGGTTTATCCATGATGGTACAAACATTATTATCAAAGAAAACATTATACCTCTTATGGACAAGTTGTCCAATATTTAAGAAGTTACACTTCATTCCTGGAACATAATAAACATTTGCTATGGATTTCTTTGCACCTAACCTTGTTAAAACATTTACATCTCTTTTTCCCATAACAGAAACTTTCCTATCAGTTCCTAGTGTGACTTGTGACTGCACACTCTCATCTAACATAGAAAACATTGCTAAGTTTTTTGTCATATGGTTACTACAACCGGAGTCTAGAAACCATAAATCCTCATTCTTTTCTTCAACCATATTACAAATTAAAAACAAATTGTTTTGGCTGCTATTTTCTTTTGTGAAATTTGCACTAGTTTCACTTGTCATATCATTATGCTTCTTCTTTCTACATTCATTAGCATAATGACCATATTTTTTACAATTGTAACATTGGACATTGGACTTATCGTACCTTTGTTCTTGAGCATTCTGCTGACCATTCTGCTGGCTGCTGCCTTGGCCTTGATGCTGATTTGTATTGCTGCCCCTTCCTTGAGAATTTGCTGGACTGTTCCTTCCACCTCTGTTTTGGCTTCTGCCTCTTCCTCTTCCTTTACCTTGCCCTCTTCCTCTTCTGAAAGACATCTGGGTCTTAAAAGCATGTTCTAGAGATGAGTTTTCACTCCTACCCAATCTATGTTCATGGGTCATCAGTGATGCATGAAATTCATCCACTGAAAACTTTGTGAGATCCTTGGTCTCCTCTATGGTGGTGACAATCACATCGAATCTTGAGGGTAAACTTCTCAAGAGTTTTTCAACAATCCTTTTATCTTCATGAGTCTCTCCATGAGATTTTAGTTGTCTGACCATTCCAATCACATGAGTGAAGAATGAGTCAATAGTGTCTGACTCTTTCATACAGAGAGTCTCAAAGTCTCTCCTCAGCAACTGAAGTTTTGTTGTCTTCACCTTCTCCATACCCTGATAAGTTGTCATAAGAGTCTGCCATGTTTCTTTGGATATATTGGTTGCTGCTATCCTCGGAAACACACTCTCATGCACTGCTTGATACAAGAAGAAAAGAGCCTTGGCATCTTTCTTCTTATTGCTCTTCAAAATCTCTCTTTCTGCTTGAGTTAATACATAAAACTCTGCTTCATTTGCTGGCTCTTCAAAGCCATCCCCAACAAATTCCCATAAGTCTTGGGAGACAAATAAAGCCCTCATAGTTATTGACTAGTAGTCCTAATTTTTCCCATTAAATTGAGGGAGATGGATATTTCCCATACCCATACCAGTGCTAGAGCCAGCCTTTCTACACTCTTAACTATGATTCAAAAAACACTTGACTGTGTGCTTAAAATTAACTAACTGTACTGCAACAGTAACACAAAACTGTATAGAGAAATACCTTTGGATTTTTCTTGTCTGAACCTTCACACTGCTGGAGAAGCTGCTGCAACAAAGTAATCATTTCCTTCAGCTTATTTGACCTTCAAATAGCCTGGACTAGCTCTGATACCATGTTGGAATATTTCAGAATTCCAAAATAATAAAACTGCCTTCCTTAACATAGAGAAATATTTAAAAATTCACTCTCAGACAGAGTTTTCGCATAAAAAAAATTCTATTTCATATAAAAAAAACTTGTTACAGATTCTTCCTCAAGAGAGAGATTACAAAATAATTTTGACTGCTGCAAACACAGTTCAAAAATTATCACTCTGTTATTCACTGCTGTGTATACAAAATATTTCACACTGTTGTGTAAAATACCAAACACTCTGTCTCTCTCTGGAAAATACGCTGCTGTGTATTCCAAATTCACTCACTGTCTTTTTCAAACGCACTCTGCTGTGCATAACAATTCTTCTCTCTGTGTAACTTAACGCACTGTTGTGCACACACTACTGTTCTGTAATAATTAAAATTACAACACTCTGTTTTTGTATTAAAACAAAAATATCTCAACCCAGTTCCATTAAATGTCATTAATTGACACACCCAGAAAATTCACCGCTTGAATAATTCTTAATGGCTTCAATAACTTCTGTCGGCACCGCTCTAAAATGCATTGATGGCAAATTGCTTGGTGGCACCGTGATATTTTCTTCCCCGCACTGTTGTGCTGTGTAATAAAACAATTCTGTTGTCTTTCCTTTTTTTTAATGTACACTGCTGTGTAATAAAAAGTTACACTTCACGGCTTTGTCAATATATATATATATATATATAAGACATGTTTTAATAAAACATAAAACAAACAACATAAAACAAAATTAAAACATACGATGGGCAAATAAAATTAAACCCAAAGTATTGTGGGCGCATATTATGTGGGCCCCAATTGACGTCAATAGTTTTGATGGGGTTCACACCTCCGCCGATTTGGCCTGCCTGACCCTCGCGGAAATTGCCTTCCGCTTCAACTCTGTGTTGTCCAGTTATGCGGCAGTTGGAAATTAATTCCAACACCCTTGGCTTACCTGAGTCAAGTGACCGGTTTTTTGGAAAGGAAAAGCTTCTTTGTACCCTTGTAGTGGAGAAAATCTATTATGAGAATTATCTGCCGGAAAGAACCAAGTAAGGAATCAAACAATAGAGTAGAAAATGGGTACATGTTTCAGTGAAGCCAAGCCAGAGATTGAGACCATAATACTCCAAACCCTCGCAGAAACGCCGGAGATTGAGACCATAATACTCCAAACTCTCGCAGAAACGCCGAAGACCACAACAATTTTATTCCAACCCTTTGCGAAGATCTGTGGTGGGAAAAAAAGCGGAGTGATACCACTCGTAAGAACCTCGGAGGAAAAACACTTGTTGATAGTAGAAGACAGGAAGAAACACCCTAACTCATAAAACTTCACTAATTATCATGATAATGGATTGGATGTTTGATAAGTTTCCAAATACTCAAAGGTATTAGTTATGGTATAAATCAAAGAAACACCAATATAATTAAGTTAGGAGCCAAATAAATCCATATGGGTATATGACTTTGAAATTATATAATATTGTAAAATATACCCTCAATCAACAGTTAAGTCACATGAATTTTTGTATGTTATAAACCTCGAAATTTACCCAACAATTTTTTTACAATAGTGAATATTATAAAGTAGAACATGTTAGAGTAAAGGTCTGATTTAGAATATCACTTTCAATGTTAAGAATGAAAGTTATTACATTTTTTAACCTTTAATGTTAGCATCCTATGATTAAAAATTTATATTTAATTGAGTAGTAGAATTAATACTATTGTCTTCATCTAAATTTAATTCTCATATTTGAGATAGTGGGGCGTGATAATCAACTTAAATTTATAATTATTTGAAGTTTTATTATTTAATAATCCTTAATTTAACAATCTAAATATACATGTCTTTTATATAAAATATTATCAACGTAGCCATATAATAATTTCAAAACAACATTGTTTCTAAATACCTGAGAATATATATACTTAGAAATCAAAATTTGTTGCCAAATATGAAAATGAAGGGTAGAATTATATACCAAATACACATTACAATTCTGAGAATAAATTTGGGTAATGTATGTTATTGTATATGTTTGTATATTTAAAAAACAAAAATCAAGAAAAAGAAGCAGCAATCCGTAGTGAGTTTTCTTGGTGCATTTTAAAATCCGAAAACATACTCATTAAAGGTAGTTTTGAATTTCTTAATGCTCAGAAAAAAACATGTATAGTTAATCTCGAATGGTTAAAGAAAATAGAGTTACCGTTATATACAGTAATGCTACCTAAAATATCTTAATTGCATCATTTCATGAAAACGTTCTCTTGAATCTAGTGGCGCAAAAAGAAAGTGCGACCAGGCATTTTACGATTGATTATATGTTATCTGTTATTACAAATGCACCATGCCTAGATCTCACAATTATTACAAAGGAGTTGTCAACTAACCCAATTGAATAGTTAGGATAGGTGGGATTCGTGTTGGAATCAAGTAAAATAATGTTTAAAAAATTAGGTAGTTGGAGTGTTTGAATTATATTTTTGATAGTGAAAATGGATTCAGCACCATTAAATACCAATACCCAAAATACAGAAATTTAACTGTAAATCTAAATTTTCAAAAATATTTACTGAAATTTTTCATAATCTTACCAAAATTTCTAAATTATTCTATAAATTTTTTATACTACCACTATTACAAATGCTCTATGACCAGATCTCACAATTATTACAAATGCACCATGTGAAGAGATATATTTATTTTGAAAAATCGGTGTAATTAACCATTTTGAAATATATGTGCTGTCTTAATTACTAAATCTTCGCCAAAGATATAAGTGATCTGATCGGTGACCTGCGAAGTATTATTCAGCTCTGTTTCTAGTGTTTTGATGGGACTAACAGAAGATCTGATGAGTGGGCACATCGTCTGAGGTTAATCAGCCCACTTATCTAAAATTTCCTCTAAAATATATGACAACAATTAGACAATTCTCCTACCACATGCTGTTCCTTGAATGAACTAAAATAGAAATTACTGAGGAGATCATCCTCCCATTGGCTCATATAATATCTCTGTAAGCATCCGAGATTGGGGGATTTTATTGCTCTACCTGAAAAATGTAATCAACTGATATCCTACACACAAAAACATAAGAATATTTGCACACCGTCAAAGCCCAGCGGTCAATGAGGCGGTACCTGCGAGTACTATGACGGTGAGACCACAGACGACTCCGGTTGGATATCGTTGGGTGTATCCTTGCAGATATCCTGCAAGGGCCAAATGTACCTTAGCTCTGTCACATCATAAAAAAATTTTAACCTTATTAAACTCACCAATTATCATGAAAAAAGAAATCAGAAAACCTAATTATACACCCAAACCAAAACCACGACTGTTATCACCATTCATATCTCAAGAACGGACTTATCAATAGGTGTTGCCATTGTCATCAAAGTCAACCCAATGAAACCTGCCCATAGAAGCTGACGACCATGTAAAGAGTTAATTTCGAAACATGTACCTATGGATAATGAATTTGATTTCGAAACATATGGGTATGCATAAATGGGGGTATTGGAAGATAATTCTTCTATACTCATATTAGAATTAGTTGCAGATCTTTAGGTGAATGTTGAGAGAATATTTCAATCTCCCTACCCATATTTAGAAGTGGTTAGATCTCAACAACATTATAAATATTGTGATATATTTGTGTGATTAAATATAGAGTAATAAATAACAAATATACTATTCGTGTGTTTTTTGTGTGCAATCGACGCTCTCATAGTTTCTCATATGGTATTGGAGCCTCTACTGGCTTAAATCCCTCACGAGATGCCCAGGAAGATGTGACAGAAATGATTGTCAAACCACTGCTATAGGAGAGTAGATAATTCAGTGAATTTATTTTCTGGGTGAAAGTTTTTGTGTGTTCGTTATTTTAATTTTTTTGTGTGTGATTAGGATCCTTTGGTTGTTGATGGCCAAACGAAAGTACGTTGTGCTGCCAACATTAGTGAGTGATTTGCAACATTATTGGTGCGCATAGAACATTGATGTTCAGTGTGTCCGCTACCGAATCCATCTAATTCATTAATTGAGGCCAAGCCCTTGAATATTGACTGCATGTTGAAACATCCCAATGATTCAGAAGTAAAGAAGGCTATCGCATTTAATCTTCTGATATAGGTATGGAGCAAGGGCAGCGTGAGAGTCGTGGATCGAGTTGCGTGAGATTGTTGAGTCTCTCTCGAGGTCTCCTTAATGTTCTCAATGTGCAGAGGAAGGAATGTTGGCGTGTGACTACGTGGACTGCATGCTGAGTGCAACGGCGTGGAGGCACGGATCCCGTGCAGATTGGATCTCAAAACTCAATGCAAATTCACATTTGGTGCCGGAGGTGAACGCGTTATTCCAGAGGAGATCCGATTGACAGAGGTGATTTGTTGATTTATTTGACAAGGCAATCCGAAGGATGCGGTGTTAAAGGTTTTTATGTATAATTTGCCACCTGATTTTCATTTTGGTATGTTGGATTGGAAGCTAGAAAATAGTGTATGGCCGATAAATCTCACTGAAATCCCTTGATATCTGGGCGGACTCAGCTTTCAGCATGTTGACCCTTTTGGGTGTGAGCAACGAAAAGGAGCAGGCCTCGAAGCGGCCTGTGCAAAAGGATACAAAGAAGAATTACAAGCCATGTACAGAGAATGGCCATTTTTTCAATGCGCAATTGATTTAATTGAAATGGTACTTGCAAAGTAAGATTTATCCATTGCGAAGCACTATGATGAAATTTTGGTGTCTCCTAGTAGACAAAAGGTAGGTGAAGAGATGTGAGAAGCCTTTTGCATGACAGAGAATTATGTGTTGCTAGTTAGTGGTTCTCAAAGTTCTTCGGCGCCAAGAGAATGAATCATTACTTTTATTATGTTCTTTGTTTGTTAATCTGATGGGCTTGTTGTTCCTCGGGGCTTCAAGAAAAACATATGTATGTGGAAAAAGGTCAGTTGTATGATTGACTACTGAATATGCTCAACATCCAGATCATTTTCCTATATAACTATTGAAATTTTCTCTTCGGGGGAATTTCACAAATGGAAGTGTATCCATAGGGTGATTTAGCATTGAGATTATCCTTCGGGGGGGTCAAGAAGCATCAATTCTACAATGTGTGTGATTGATGGTCAGAAGAAGGTGTACTTTAAATGATTTGGAAGGTAGGCTCGAAGATGTGGAGAAAGAAAGAGCGGAATCCAGAAAACTGCATAGTGGGTAGAATTGCTGATGAAAACCAGTGAGACGAAGATAATTTTTATTTCTATGATATGTATGTAAGAATTAAGGGGGAGTATTGGAAAATAATTCTTCCATACTCATATTAGAATTAGTTGCGGATCTCTAAGTGGACATTGAGAGAATATCTCAACGTCCCTATTCATATTTAGAAGTGGTTAGATCTCAACAGCACTATAAATATTGTGATGTATTCGTGTGATTAGATATATAGTAATAAATAACAAAAATACTATTCGTGTCTTTTTTGTGTGTAATGGATGCTCTCATAATTTCGCATATGGGGAGCAATACAGGGTGATGACTTGTACAATTATTTTGGGCGAGATGCATGTAATGCCTGAAAAAATCATGGTAGTCTAAATGCGTTGGAGGAACGTGTTAGCGCAACAACAAACTAAATGATCGATGGTAAACTAAACGATCGAATATGGGGTAATGTACCTTATTGTATATGTTTATATATTTAAGAAACCAAAAAGAATAAAAACATTGGCAACAATCTGTCTTCGTGGTGTCTTTTCTTGGTGCATCTTAAAATCCAAGAAAATATTCAGTAAACCTAGTTTTGAATTTTTTTTGTTGTTCAGAAGAAATTGTATATTTAATCTTGAATGGCTAAAGTAGCTAGGGTTACAGTTATAGAGAGTAATTCTATGTAAAATATTAGGAAACTGTTCTCCCTGGTAGCGTAGAAATAAAGTTGGACGATGACATTTTATAATTGATTAGCTTTTGTCTATTATTGTAAATTCACTGTGACTAGTGTTGGAATTACTCCCAATCATCCCCATGAATAAATGTGGTAGAAGCCCACGTTTCCTTGAATTTCTATGTAGGTAAGGACAAGCAGCATGCTTCAAACCCAAAGGCATTTTCACGAAATCCAGGAAAAAAAATCAAACAGACTACCCAAGCCACACAATCTATGTTTTATTCCTTACGTGCCACATTTATGTTAGAGAATATCATCCCATTACCTGCCACATTTATGTTAGAGAATCTAATCCCTACCACTTTCTAGGTTTAGAAACGGTCAGTGCAAGTGTCACAGTTCAGTTTGAGTTAGTCCATTTTAGTTAAGATTAACTCTAGTCATTTGTTGTTGATGTTTCCAATGTAATCTTATTTAATTAATTCGTAATATTGTGAAGAGCAATCCTTTGCTCCACTTCTTTTCATTTTTTCAATTATTGTTATGGTATCGAATCTAGTTTTCATAAGACTCTAGAGAGAGAAGCAATAGAGCTAAGTTGGAGCAGCAGAGAGAAGAGAGGAGCCTACATAAGACTCATTGACAGATCAACACAAATTTGAGGAAAGTTTGGAAATACGCCTCTTGTGAAAAAACAAAAAAAGAAAGAAAAAACCAAGAAAATTCCATGAAGGAGCCGGCTAAAGAAGTTGAAGAAAGCCAATTTGATAAAAAAAACTGTGATTTATTTTTTTTAATTTGATTTGCATCTAGAGTAATGCATTGTTTTTAGGGATGCTTAGTGTTATTAACACAGGTGAGAAGATTAAAGAAACGCGTTAGTCGGGGGTCACTAAGCGTGATTTCAAACCCGTCTGTCGTGGAGCAACTACGTTAAGTTGATTTCAACGTAAAATGATTTGAAGGTATTATTATTATGATCCCTTAAAAACCATGTGATATAATGAACCACGGCATCGGTTTATAAATGATTTTTCCATCTCTTAAAATTACTTCTGTTTTATTCGAATGGGCTTATTCGAATTACTTTAATGTTTTTTTTTTGTGATATGAGATTTATGTCTGGCCATGTAACATTTTAAAATACCCTCCACGTGATTTTAGAAAAAATAGAGAGGAGGAAGCCCATTTTTATATGAAGAAAAAAATGTATTTTTTGGAGTTTAAAAAAATGTATTTTTTAAAATTATGAGATCTTGGTGAAAGTGAATCTGTAGAAAGAGATTTTTCGAGGAAAATAAGTTTTTTGCAAGAAAGGTATTTGATGCATATGTAGAATCGTTTGTTTGTGGAAGCCAAGCAATGAGGTCATGGGAAAAGCCAATAGGCTAAAACAAAAACATAAGATGTTTGAGATGCCAAGACAACCAGGGAGGCATGGGATACCCTTGAGAGATGTTTTGGTGTAAGGGGGAGTATCGAAGTTGAAGATAAAGGTGGATTTGTAGTAACAGATCTGCAACAAGATGAAGAGTTTGTTGAATCCCACTGTGTTAGGCCACAAGTGGATGATGTCTACGAAGAAAGTGCATAAGTAGCAAAGAAGCAGCACGAAGATGCTCTTGAACCCCACTGTACACAACTACAGGTGGACGAAGATTTGATGAATCCAACAACAAATCTTGCCAATGTAAACTTGATGATACCAGAAATAGAGTTTGCTGGTGAAGACTTGATGATTCAGCAACAGAGCTTGCTGATGATGTTTTGATGATTCCAGCAACGAAGCTTGTTAACGAAGATTTGATCATACCAACAACAGAGCTTGTTGATGATGATTTGGTGATTCCGGCAATAGAGCTTGCTGATGATGATATGGTGAATCCAACAACAGATATTGTTGATGAAGATTTGGTGATACCAGCAACAAATTTTTCTCATGAAAGTAAAAATGCTATAGTAAATCTAGTGACTAATATTGTTGATGTAAAATTTTATCAAGATTTGTTGGCTAATGATGACTAGTTGTAGATGATGCAACAGAAACATTATATTGATATGATGCTATTTGGTGAGATAATCCCACTCGACTTAGTGGAAGGCAAACTATTTGCAGCAGCACAGGTTAGTGATGAATAAATAGAGATAAAGACAGTCTGCAAAGGGAAAGCAGAACCAGAGATATACATAGAAGCAGAGAAAGAAGCGCAACTGGAGAAAGCTCTCATTATAGAGGAGATGGACCAAAACCAAAAACAGAAAAAAATAGAGACCGAGATAAAGACAAAGGCAGAAACAAAGATAAAGCCAAATGAAGAGAAGGAAGCCACAAAGAGAAAACAAATTCAGAGAAAGTGCAATAGGAAAAAGCACTCTCTACAAATATTTTTAATTCTAATATTGATTTCAAGTGTGCAGGTACAGAGATTGATTATGAAGAAGATTTAAAGTATGTTGAAACATGGATTGCAACACCATGTATGGATGTGATCTACACAGCATATGTATATATGAATGCTGAAGATGACATGCATGATGAACATGTCAATGAAATTTTCATGCATTGGAGTTTTGAAGAAATAAGATATTATTCTAATCTTATGTTGCAGTAGATTGACGATGATAAGCGCATTGCAGAAGACAATATGTGGCAGCAGCTCACATACAATTCATTTCTTGAAGAAGTCCAATACATGCTTAGACAACCTGGAACAGTGAAAGACCTACACGAGAAAATCAAGAAACTAAGGTTTGAAGAATACAAGAAGAAGAAAATGATAAAAAAATTTAGAAGCCATAGAATTTGAAAAAAGAGAAGAAGAAAACTAAATCTAGTTGAAGTCAATTTAATGTTTTTTTGTAAGCCTCGTTGAGACATAGACCAACATATATTTTAATTAAATGTTTATGTGATTGTCATTAAAGGGGAGTGTTAGAGAATCTAATCCCAACCACCTGCTAGGTGTCGAAACCGTCAGTCTAAGTGTCACAATTTAGTTTGAGATAGTCCAGTTTAGTCAAGTTTATCTCGAATAACATATTGTTTATATTTCCAATGTAATCTTGTTTAAGTAATTCGTAATATTGTGAAGAGAAATCCTCTGATCCACTTCTTTTCAGTTTTCAATTCTTGTCAATTTACTTATTGTTGCCTGCAACTTCGAGCCCGCAATTTTTCTTGTTTGCCCCTTAAGCCTTTTGGCTGAATGCTATTTTCTTGCCGATGTGATATCGGTGGGACCCACACTTACCTCCACCACATTTTGAAAACCTTGAAATCCTTTGCATTTTTCCATTTCCTTTGTTTTATGCACTTCGTACTCACTGCCATTTATCTCCCCACAGATCGCGCCAAAGTTAAAACTCTGTTGATGCGATCTGGCGGGATCCACAAACCTCACTGCACTTCGCAAGATTACCCATTTACCTTTTAAGCTACCCACCCTTCGCAAGTTTTTTGTTTTAATGCCCGCAGCTGCGCAGTTTGCAAGTTTCAAGTTTTACCTCTAACCCACCCGCAAAGTTATGTTATGTTATTTGCGATGCAATTGCAAGAGGGGCACATGTAAAGCTCATGAGGGTAGCACAAAAGTGCACATCGCAAAGCTCTGGAGATAACGGATAAGTGCCCGCAGGTTATCGTTTTGAAGTTGCAATGCGAAACATCGAATATCAAAAGATTTAAGTTTTCCCATATCGCGCATATCTTAAAAGTTGTGATCACTGATGTGTGATTTGCGATGGAGGGTCAGATGCGATGTGGTTTCAGAAGCGGAACGAATAAAATTTCAGGTCCGCAATTTTATGGTTTGTATGCTATTTTCGTGTAGAAACAACAAATCGCAGGCACAAGAACAATTGTTTGTTGAATATCTGATTCAACAATGAATTGCATTAAATTTTCAGGCTTCGGCCATTTTTGTATAAACACCATGTAATTTCATTTTGTTAGTGTAATGGAATAGAAAACAAAATTTGTCCCACTCTTGTGTTTACGGTGTCTGTCTATAAATTTTAATTTGGACAATAATTTGTGTATTCTCTATATTGTCGGAAAAATGCATTCCTCTGTATATTGTTTGTTCAATATTTCCAATACAGATCTCACAGTAATTTTGAAAATTATAAGTCTTTATATGTTATTCCGAATGCATGGTGCCCAATTCTCGCAATAAATTTAGGTGATGCATCTTAGTGGTATATGTTGAAAAAGAAAAACATGAATAATCTGTCACCCTCGTGTGATTTTTTGGTGCACCTTACAATCCAAAAAATATTATTTAGCCTAGTTTTGATTTTGATTGTTCAAAACATGTATAGTTAGTATCAAATAGTTAAGTTAACAGGATGCGATAAAGTGTGATGCTCCCTAAGATATCTTAATTTGGTCGTATTGGGAGAACGTTCCACCAACTCTAGTAGAGCGAAAATCAAGTGCAGCCACGACCTTTTATGATTGATTAGCTTTTATCAGTTATTACAAATGCACTGTGCCCAAATCTATATTTATTTTGAAAATTCTATGTCATTGACCTTATGGAAATATATGTGGTATGTCGTAATAACTAAATCTTCACCAAAGATATAAGTGATCATATCGACGACCCATGAATTATTATTCAGCTCTGTTTTTAGTTTTGTTGTAGTCCTGAGAGAAGATATGTAGAGTGGCCATGTCTTCCGACGGTGATCAACCCACTTATCTAGACAATTCCTCTAAAATATGACCACAATTACACAATTGTCCTATCTCATCGTCTTCAAGGAATGAACTAAAACAAAAACTGCAGATGAGATCATCCCCCATCCTCTCACATACTATCTTTTTAAACATCCAAGAATGAGGGATTTTATTGGTCTATCTAAGGAATTTAATCACCGGATGCCCTACACAGAAAAACATAAGAATATTTTCACTGCCTCAAAGCCTAGCGGTCAATGCTACAGAACTTGAGTATCGTGGAGGCAGAGACCACAGACGACTCACGTTGGATATTCTTGCCTCTATCCTGGCGGGTATCCTGCAATGGCCAAATGTACCTTGGCTATGTATTGTTATAAAATATTAAGACCTTATTTAATTCACCCATTCTCATGAAAAATAATATCATAACCGAATTAAACACCCAAATAGCACCCACGACTATTCTCACCAGTCATAGATATAGCCATTGTCAGAGTCAACAATTAAATGAATCCTTCTCATAGAATCTAATGGCCTTGCAGACACTCAATTTCGAAACATGGGCCTATGCATAAAGAATTTGATTTCGAAACATGTGCCTATGCATAAATAATTCGAACATGAGAGGAGTCGGGAGCACTATAGGGTGAGGGGTAGTACAATTATTTTGGGTGAGATACTCGTAATTCCTAAAACAATCACGCTAATCAAAACGCAGGTTAACAAGCCTACATGTGATGCTACAAAGGGACTGCGTCCCTATGAAATCTATTACTCGGTAGGTTTCTTTGACGGGTCATCACACAACTAGAATTGTGAATGTGGTGCATGGCTAATGGTATTTCCACACTGTCACTATAAAATATATTGAAAAGGGGAAAAGGTATCAATACAAACGCTGAAGTCATTGCAATATGGAGTTTGTTATGGTTTGCTTTCCAATTTTATTTGGAGGAATTGTGGGTATTTGGGAATTCGAAAGCAATCATTGAGCACATGAACAAAAGAACGTACTTGAATCTGGCTTATCTTACTCACTGGTTGGAGTGGATACATGCTTTAAAGGGAACTTTTAACATTATAACTTTCAGCCATGTTTACAAAAAGAAAAACCAGAAAGCAAATCAATTATCTAAAAGAGGTTTAAATGGAAAATTTAGAGAAATGGAATATGAATTTTTTAACTCAAATGGATCTGAAGCTGTGAGAAAAGTAAACTTTAGTTAAAGGAAATGAATTTAAATTTCTGCGAGAAAAAGAAAGATAAAAAGCACTATAAAGTGAATCGAATCTCTTCATTTTGGTAAGAAGAAGCAACGTAAAAGTTGTAACACTCGCGGACAAAGACACTCCATTTTTTAGGAAATACTGTGATGAATCTTGGTTTTGGTTTTAAGTATTTAAAGATGATGTAAGGAGGAATTTTTTTTTATAGAACTATGTTTATTGAATTGATATGTGACCTGGTACACTATATACACCCGATATATTTTGCGTGGTGAAAAAAAGTGCGCCTGATACATGTGTGTTGGGAAGAAGGTAAACTAATTAATCCAATTCCAATCGATTGAATGGTTAATATTGCAGCTAACAAACATTTGAGGGATACTTGTGGTGGTAGGCCATGCAAACGCCAGTAGAAAAATGGAACTGCCAAAGATATTAAGAATGGTACACAATCGTAGCATATGGCAAGCATATTCTGTAGAAAATCAGAAACATGCGAGGATAGTTTATATAATATTGACATACTTACTAAAATATGCAATACTATGATCTGAGATAAAAGTTTACATTGAAAAAAGGTAAATGTGTTAAAATTCAATTGGAAATGCTTATTCATATGGTAAAATTAAGACTCAATGAGATTCAAAAACTAAATGTTTTAGAGTTGTCATAACATTTATAATATTATGTAATATTATAATTAATACAAATATATTAATAAATATATAACAATAAACATTATAACATAAAAAACTATTAGATCAAAAATAAATTATAACTATAATAATTATATTATAATATATTAATTATATAGTTATAATTAATAATATTAATTAATCACATTAATAATATTAATTAATCATACTAGTAATATTAATTAATTTTCAATTATAATAATTAATAATACACCATTAATATTAATATAAAAGTTTATATTGAAAAATATACAAAAATAACAGTAATATTATAAAAATATTAGTTATTATAACCTTTTTTTATTAACTTATAAAAGTATTAATAAATTTTTGTCACAATTATTTTTACTCTGCGATGGACCGTGGTTGATCATGATTGATTTTCATATGAAGAAAATCATATGATAAACCCTAAGATAAATATTATAAACCAAGGTATATAAACCCTATGATAACTATTATAAACGCTAAAATGAACATTGTTGACCAAGCTTGATTTACTCGTTGAGACAATCTTTGTCACAATACGATGTTGGATCATGGTTCACAATGATTGACCATGATTTATTTTCATCCTGAGATCATTTTTCTCAACATGTGACATTTGAAAATGTTTGACCATGGTTGACCATGGTTTATTTTCGTATTGAGACACCATGATAGATTTTCATATCAATAAAATCATATGATAAACCCTAAGATAAATTTCATAAACCAAGGTATATAAACCTTATGATATATATTATAAAGGCTAAAAAAAACATTGTTGACCATGCTTGATTTACTCATTGAGACAATCTTTGTCACAATACGACATTGGACCATGGTTCACCATAATTGAGCATGATTTATTCTCATCGTGAGATAATTTCTCTCAAACAAATATTATAAACCAAGGTATATAAACCCTATATGATAACTATTATAAATGCTAAAATAAACATTGTTGACCAAGCTTGATTTAATCATTGAGACAATCTTTGTCACAATACGATGTTGGACCATGGTTCACCATGATTGACCATGATTTATTTTCATCCTGAGATAATTTTTCTCAACATGTGACATTTGAAAATGTTTGACCATGGTTTACCATGCTTTATTTTCAGATTGAGACACCATGATATATTTTCATATCAAGAAAATCATATGATAAACCCTAAGATAAATATCATAAACCAAGGTATATAAAACTTATGATATATATTATAAAGGCTAAAATAAACATTGTTGATCATGCTTTCTTTACTCATTGAGACAATATTTGTCACAATACGACATTGGACCAAGGTTCACCATAATTGAGCATGATTTATTCTCATCGTGAGATAATTTCTCTCAACATGTGATGTTTGAAATTTTTTGACCATGGTTGACCATAGTTTATTTTCATATTGAGACAACTTTTTTCACAATGTGATGTTGGACCATGGTTTTCCATTATTGAACATGGTTAACGATGGTTAATAATGATTTTCCATGTTTGATTCTCATATTGAGACAATCTTTCTAACAATGTAATGTTGAACCATGGTTGACCATGATTATAAACCAAAGAGATTTATATCGAACCCAAGGATTAATATTACAAACCATATGAATAATATTATACCCTAAGACTATGAACCCTTATATTAATAAACCCAAGGAAGTGACATTATAAACCTAAGTGAGTAATAAAACCAAGGTATATAAACCCTAAAATAAATATTAGAAACACTAAAAGAAACATGGTCTAACATGGTTGATTTTCATGTTGACATAATCTTTGTCACAACGAGACATTGAAACATGGCAGACCATGATCGATTTTCATATTGTAATAATCTTTGAAATAATGAAAAACTATACCATGGTTGATCGCAGTCTATTTTCATATTAAGACAATCTTTTTCATAATGCAACATTGGATCATTGTTGACCACAGTTGAATATGGATGAAAATGTTTGTCACAATGCGGTGTTGGACGAAGAGATAATCTTTGTCAGAATGTGACCATTATTTCTAACCAATGGTTGACCATGGTTCATTTTTCGTATTGAGAAAATAATTGTCACAATGTGACGTTGGAGCATGGTTGATTTGCATATTGATATTGTCACAATGTGACATTGGACCTTTTTTAACCATTTTTAACTATGATTGAGCCTAATTGACCACGATTTACCACGTTTGACCATGATTCATTTTCATATTGAGAAAATCCTATAATAAACCCTAAGAAAAATATCATAAGCCAAGGTATATAAACCCTATGATTAATATTATAAATAGTAAAATAATCATGGTTGCATGGCTGACCATGGTTGATAATGGTTGATTTTCATCTTTACACAATCTTTGTCACAATGCGACTTTAGACCATGGTTGACCATGGTCGACTATGATTGATTTTCATAGTGAGATAAGCTTTTCCACAATGTGACATTAGGCCATGGTTGAATATGATTGACCATGGTTAATAATGGTTAAAAATGGTTGACCATGGTTGATTTTCATATTGCAACAATATTTTTCACAATGTGGTATTGGACCATGGCTAACCATGATTATAAACCCAAGGTAGTTATATTAAACCCTAGGATTATTATTATAAACTTATGAATAATATTATACCCTAGAAATATGAACCATTAAATTAATAAACTGATGGGATTGATATTATAATTCCAAGATAATTATAAAACTAAGAGATTAGCACTAAAACCCCAAGGGAATAATATTAAACCCAAGGGATTAACATTATAAACCCAATGTATATAAACCCTAAGATAAATATTATAAAATAAACATGGTTGACCATGTCTGAATTTCATATTGAGACAATATTTATCATAATGTGATGTTGGACCATGGTTTACCATGATTGGTTTTCATATTGACACAATGTTTTTTATAATGTGACGTTGGACCATGGTTGACCATTGTTGACCATGTTTGATTTGAATATTCAGACAATATTTGTCATGATGTGACATTCGACCATGGTTGACGATGATTTCTTTTCATATCAAGAAACTCGTATGATAAACACTAAGGAAAATACGATAAGGTTGACCACGATTAATCATGGTTTAATTTCATAAAATGAAACTATATAGAACCTAAGATAATTATTATAAAGCCTAAGATATGGTTTACCATGACTATTTTTCATATTGAGAAAATCTTTGTCACAATGCAACACATAAATATTATCAACTTTAAAATAACCATGGATGACCATGGTTGACCATGAATAATCATGGTTTAATTTCATAAAATGAAGCTATATAAAGCCTAAAATAAATATTATAAACCCTAAGAGATGGTTTACCATGGCTATTTTTCATAATGAGAAAATCTTTGTCACAACGCAACGTTGAACCATGTTAGACCATTATTGATTTTGATATGAAGATAATCTATGTTGCAATGAGACACTGGACCATGGTTAACCATTTTTTATTTTCATATTGACACAATATTTTCCACAATGTGACAATGGACCATGGTTGACTATGGTGGACCATAGTTGTCACAATGTGGCATTGGACCATGGTTGACCATGGTTGAAAATGGTTGTCACAATGTTACGTTGGACCATGAGATAATATTTGTCACAATGTGACATGGTTATTGACTATGGTAGATCATAATTGAATTTTATATTAAAAAAATCTTTCTCACAATGCCACATTGGAGCACGGTTGACAATGGTTGATTTTTATAATGAGACAATCTTTGTCACAATGTGGCGTTGGACCATGGTCAGCAATAATTGACCATGGTCGACCATGTTTAACCAATGTTAGCCATGGTTGACCATGGTTGACCATGATTTATTTCTATATTCATAAAATATTTTTCACAAACCCAAGCAATTAATATTATAAACCAAAGGGATATAAACCCTAATATAAATATTATAAACCCTAAAATAAATATTAGACCCTAAAATTAATATCATAAACCTAGAGAATAATATTATAAACCCAAGGGATTATAAAGCTAAGGGAATAACATTGAACTCTAGAATTAATATTAAACCATATGAATATCAAGCATAATATTAGTAAACCATGGGGAATAACATTAAACCTTGGGATTAATGTTAAAACCTAGGAATATAAAATGTAACATTAATATAAAAAACTTTAGGATATTTATTATAAAGATAATATTTTATTTCTATAAATCGAATGGATTAATAAAACCAAGTGATTTATATTATAAAACCAATGGATTTTTTTTATTTTATTTTATTTTATTTTATTTTATTTTTATTTTATCTTTTTTTTTTTTTTTTTTCTGAATCAGTCTACTTCTATATTGATACAAGAATAAAATTACAGAGAGGCAGGGGCCTCAGGAGAACTAGCCCATTGTAAGAGGCATACGCACATTACAATGCTGCCTATTGACAGGTAAAACAAGTTGGATACTGACCAAAAGTATTTTGAAAACCATGACCTTCTCTGACCCATGAACACCTGTAACAAGACTTTGAAATTTCCAAAAGGAGGATAAGGACACAAAACTATTGACAGGGCACATACAGATGCTGCCCATAACAAAACCAAAAACATACCCATTGTTATACTGAAGCATGCACCTAATATCATAGACAAAAGAAGTGGAATGGTGCCCACGTAGGGGAAACTGGAAGTTAAATGAAAGACAAAGCCTCTGAGCAAGAGAATGATAGATTATCATTTGACTGTATGAAAGGAGGGAAATGAACACGTCCTTGCTACCTGTAATAAAAAACCAGAGGGCACAAACCTGATTAGACCTCATTAGATGGAGAAGGCACTTCCTCGACGATGGGACACGCATACTGGTCGGGATCTACTTCATCTGGAGGAGGGAAATCCTTGCCTGAAGAGCCACCCACAGGAGGGACGTTGGGACCTGCATGCTGGCTCGCTTGTTGTGTAACTTGGCCACCTGGATCACTCTGCCTGATGTCCATCTGAGGGGAGCCAAACATAATATCCTGCCCGGGCTCAAGAGCCACACCAGGAGTTGCCATAACGAGACCGGCAGAAACTTCATGAAGCTTGATAGTGACAGAGGCGAGGAAAGTGTGATTATTGAGAGTGCAGGGGTAATGAAGGCGGGCAGTACGATTTTGGGCCCTGGAGGAAAGGTGGAAGAATTTTGGAGGATTGGGATGACCTCATCCCCGCCCACGACCGCGCCTGGAAGCAGGAGAGCGAAAGGGGGCCGAAGTCAGAGGTGTCGAACGAGGAAGCAGAAGAGGTGGGAGAGGGTTGATGATTCACGTGCCCTCGAGAGGAGCCTCTTCTACAGTGCATTCTTTGGCGCAGATGCGGCATGGTTTGAAATACAGAGAGGGTAGAGTAATCAACAAAATGGAACCTGGTGTTAGCTTGCTGAGGAGACCTGATAAAAGCAGAGGACAAGCGACTGAAATTGTAGTAGGGACTGTGGGTTATATGTATTCCTGGCAAGATATCAACACATCAATTCAAAATACAATGTTTCCCTGTGCTGGTGTGAGATCAGGGCTCAGCATCAGCCAGGGAGCAGTAAGAGCGCAGGGGAGGAGCACAATGGAATTTCCGAGAGGGTGCCATGACAAATGAATGATCGAGAGAGCTTGGAGAAGTGGGTTGCATTAACGTATCAATTGAATTCTGATAAGGAGAAATAAAATCCCACAACAAGCGAAGAAGTATGGCGGTGGAGAAATACCACGCACCAGTCCTCCATGCCGCCATCTTATCTATCACCTCGAAACTCACCCGCATCCGAGATATAAAACCAATGGATTATCAACCAAGGGAAATAATATTAAATCCAATAGATAAATATTATAAACCTAAGGGATTGATAAACTAAAGATATTAATATTAAAATCCCAAGGGATTAATATTATAAATCCAAGGGGATTAAGATTAGGAATACATTTCAATTATACCTCACCAAGTTCGATGATAACATTTTTTACATATAACATGTTATACCTACATGCATGCATTTAATTATGCATTAACATAATTATAAGTTCTTCATGTTTTATATATGCATCTAGTTTTGCGTTAACCTGATTATATGTTTTTCATTTTTTCTATTTCAAACTAGTTGAACAATAATTTTATAATAGAGTTCTTTGAAATAGTTCATTATTCATAAATAAATATGGGGTTTTTAATAGTAGGGTTAATAATATTGGTTTTAATATTAGGGTCCATAATATAGGATTTGTAATATTAGTTTTAATACTAGGGTCTCTAATATTTCACTTATAACATACGGTTCTTAATATTTAGGGTTTAATAATATAGTGTTTTTTTTTTTTTTTATGTTCTTCAAAAACAATGAGAGTGAATTTCAATACCAAGAACAAATTGAATATGTTGGAATAAGGTATTATTGGGAGGGGTGGTGAATCAGTAATAATGAGGTTCTTAAAATTTAATATCAATCCTTATGTTTATTTCTACATTTCTGAGTTTATTTTGATAGAACTTAGAATACAATATGTATGTATAAAAAAGTAAACCATTTACATGAACACACAATCCATCAATTGAGGATCACACACATATTGACACAAGTGTTTTTACGTGCAAAACCAAAGGGGTAAAACCACCAATATCTTTGTTATTAGGATTTAAATTAAGCACCCACTTAATTATATCAAGTTGTTTGTGAGCACCCGCTTACACGAGGCCCCAAACCCTTAAGATAACAAGTGGACACTTTTCAAAAGAAACCAACCTCTTGTGAATGTAGGTCACTACTTGCTCTAGCAACTTTTATACTTTTAATATAATTTTGAGAATGAAAATAGAGGTGATTAAAAATACTCACAAATATAAACATGATATGTTGCTACACTAGCTCATTAGTTCCACTTTCCACTGCACTTTCCACATCTCGGAATGTTGTAGTCTTGGACCTTAGCTACATTGTGAAAATAGCTACCTCTTGAAACTTAGCTTTATGCTACTCACACACTCAGAATTAACACAATTTCTACACCGCCTACTTTATCAACGACAATCCTCAGTTCTATTCCTCTTCTACACAACGGTCGATTCTTTCTCTATTTTCCTCATGTCATCTCTGTTGTCTTCACAGTCTCTACAACACATTGCTTAAAAGCATGCTTCTGCATAGATCTAAATTTTTTTTCCATTAAACTGAAAATACATTGTAACTAAATTAAATTCTGAGAATGAGATTTATTTACTCATTCGTCACAATTGCATTTAATTACATAATTGGCATCAAAGTGTCTCCTCATAATGAGAAATAAATCTCAGTCAACCCTACACACTCCACAAGTACCTCTAATAAATTATTCCTATGCAGCTAACTTGGTCCTCCATTCCTCTTAAATCTCTAAAAGGCTTAAAATTTACCTCATGTATGCCTCTCCTTTCTTTTTTGGCTCCAACATGCCATAAGAGCCGATTAATTTGTTGGTAGGGTGTCGCTGAGCCAATTTTTTCATTTAATTCTTTGTGGTGTGTTAGTGAGAATAAATATACTTTCTTCTATATGGATCATTCTCCATTAATCCATTATGTAGACCATGGTCCTCTTTGTAGTTTAATCTATATCTCTTTACAACCGAATTTAATCTAGCCACCAACGCTTATGTGTGCATTTTCCTAGCGATCCTTAGATTTTTCTTTTCATGTTATGTCTAATAAAAATTATGGAATAACAGAAAAATATGGAGGAATTCTCCCCAAATTTGCTAACTTATTAATGCATTTTAAGCATATGCTACTATTGAATTAGAGGCCCACATTTCTTGGTGCCTGTACCCTTTTCACAAAAAATTCATAAGATTTATAAGATTATGAGCTTCCAAACACTAGCTGACTAGTGTTTACCACTAAAAGTTAAGTACTTGTTCCTTATGGGCTTCCAGGCTTTTGTCCTAACACACTTGTGTGCTCCGCTAGCTATGTCACTCCTCTTCATTTTTGGGATTAACACCCTCTCCAATTGCCCACATCCCGTACACCATACTGCCCTTTTCCTCTCAACCCTACTCATATATAGACACACACACACACACACACACACACACACACACACACTACTCCAGAGTTAGAGCCCACATGCCCGCATTGTCGTTAACATTTTAAAGGGAATTCCATATACCTTATGGGCTTTCGAGTTTTTGGTATTTTGGGATTTCGGCCTCTATTTCCACTACTCTAGCTCAATTCAATCCTGTAAGTCTTTTAAATAAACGTCTAGGCTTCCAGGATTGCGGGCATTGGTACTTATGGCTTAAAGCCCCTTAATTTTTCTAACCACAACTTTTTATTGAGAGGGACATTTTCAAACTTCCAAATAATATTGGAAAGATAGTTTCAACCAATTTTCATATTTTCCACTTTCCTTATAAACTAAGCTAATATATTAAGACATAATAGCCTCTAATATTTGAGACTCCCTAGCCATCATAGTCATCTTTTCATGGCTTCTCCACTAACCCTGCTACTACGATGATTCTCTATAAAATATTGCAGCAACCACAACACTCCCCCTAAACAACATGCTCATCAATTCCAACATACTAATGGCCACCAACCATTCAAATTTTTTTTTTTGTCTAATAATCACCCCCTTCGGAATTGATGACAATAAACCAAGCACCCCCTGAAACCAGGGATGATTTTCTTCATCGATTTTCTTCTCCCCCTTTGACATAAATATAGAATGACTCTCCAAAAATAACCCATTTAAACAATGTATTCTACTCTTCAATTGATCGTTCAAGTTGAGTAGGTGCCAATACTAATTTTAATTTATTCATTTGGGAGGATGAGTCACAATTCCCATGCCTATACTTATTCCTATGGGAGGATGAGTGACAATTTAGAGATGCACAAAGGGTTTTATTTCAAATTTTGTTGAGTTCCAACAAGAAATTGTAGCACCTACACAGTGTGGGACTAGGAGGTCCAAGCAGGACATACACTAGTGTGGGACCGCAGGTCTTAGAACCACCTACACTAGTGTGGGATAAATTTGGTGCATGTCTATTTTAGTTATCCCTTAATTAAGATGGACAATAAAGTGTAATGTAATATCAAAATAACTTGTAATAGTTAACAAAGTGTTATAAAATCAGTTAGCTCATGAATTTCGATTGAGGGTAGATGGTGAGGCATGCAGAGTAATTCTAGTTGTAACTGAGTTTGAAGTGGAGTGGTGCATTAGTTAATGCAAGTTATAATAAGTTTAACTCATTTAAGTGAGTTAAAGTCAGTTTTGATAGATGTAATTCTTTGCTGCAGCAGTGAGAGATCAAGTGAATTAAATATTATTTAATTCAAAATTCGTGATCTCACATGAAAGTGAGGATTTAATATTATTAGGTGCATGCATGTCAGTTCCAGTGGCAACCTAGTTGAGATCTAGGTGCAAGGGATGTTGACTATCAGTTGTAGGATTATTGGGTTTCACCCATCCAACCAAAAACCCATTGGATTTCCCATGATTCTTGCACAGTCAAGGAAGGCCAAAATTCCTTCCTAAAGAATAGGGATTTCATTCCACATGAATTGTGAAGAAAGGCATGTTGTTTAGAGGTTGAGAATTGGCTAAGCGTTGGTTAGTTTTTTCGGGGACAGTGTGAGACAATTACCTGAGTACAGGAGCCACTTGTGAGAAGAGTTTTATTTAATTGTTTCATGTATCCATGCTAAATATACAATAGAATATAGTGAGGGTTTTAGCATCGATACTTATCCAGGAAATTATCGGTGTTGTGGTTTCATTGATTCTTCTTTGTTTCATTTGATTGGTGATTGTTTTTTAATTTCTGCAATTGATTTCTAGAAGCAATTCAGTATCTAGCTTTAGTACATTGTTAGAAGAGTCCAGAGTGAAGTTTTTTACTGTCACGAGCATGGGCATTATGCTACTAACTGTCCAAAATAGAAGAACAGGAACGCTTCAGGACCTGCAGCTAGTGAGGCTTTGGCCTCACAATTTGAGCTTGAATTCTCACTCATTACATGCATGGTTTCAAGTGAAATGGGATCGGTGTGGTATTTGGATAGTGGTGCATCCTTTCACATCATGGGAGATAAAGAAATTTGTAGTAGATTGAAGAGAAGTACCAATAGATGCATATTGAAATGGGTAATTACGGTTGGTATAGTGCTACCAGGATTGGTATCATTACCTTCTAGAGGCAGTCAGGTAAACCATTTCAATTAAAATATGTAATTCATGTACCACGCTTGAAGAAAAATTTAGTCTCAATTGAAATTTTGGAGGATAGAGGCTATGATGTTGTTTCAGTGAAGGAAAAGGTTTCCTACGACACAAAACAATAGGACAAGCCAAGAATATATGGATTTGAGTTAAGAATATCTATAAAATTGATGTATATGGTTGCGCAACATTGATGGGTAAGGTGTACAAAGTGGTGAGCCGTGATGAGTTTGAGTTATGGCACAGGAGATTGGGCCATCTTCACCACGGAGCGTTAAAAGTCATGCATCCGATTTCTATAGGTCTTCCCAAGGGTACACTAGCACAACTAGACACATGCAAGGAATATACTATGTGAAAATAGGTAAAGGCCATCTTTCATGAGAAGGAGAACCGAACCTTGAGGATCCTTGAGAGTGTTCACACAGATGTGTGTGGACCATTCTCTGTTGCTTCGATAGAAAAACATAACTACTATGTGATATTTGTTGATGACTTTTCTCGGAAGTGTTGGTTCTGCTTCATGCATAAGAAATATTAGACGTTCTCAAAGTTTCTTGAGTTCAAAGCACTAGTGGAGAAAGACATGGGGAAGCAACTGAAGTCTCTTAGGAGCGACAATGGTGGTGAGTACACCTCCAATGAATTCAAGAACTTCTACATCAAAGAAGGAATTCAGAGAGAACAGATAACACTTCATAAAACACAATAGAATGGGTTCGCTAAAAGAAAGAACATATAGAATGTAGTTGCAGCAAGAGTGATGTTGCATGACCAGGGCCTACCGATGCATCTATGGCCGTAGGTATGCAACACATCAGTATTTGTGCAGAACCTTTTTCCTCATAGGATACTTGGCATCAGTACACCATAAGAGGCTTTTATTGGTAAGAAACCTAATGTTTCACACTTTAAGGTTTTTGGTTCATTTTTTATGTGCATGTGACCAAAGAAGCTAGGAAGAAGCTGGAACCAACAACTGAGATTGGTCTTTTTGTGGGGTACAATGAAACTCCCCACAACTATCGGTTGTATTTTCCAAACAAAAATGACGGTTGTGCAAGGGATATTAAATTTCATGAGGAGAAAGCCATGCAATTTTCCCTTGAGAGGGAATTAGATTTGCATGCAGAGGAGGAACTCTTGGTTCCCAAGAATGAACCTGAAGATGTGGAGAAGACACATGTAGAGGATCGTGCCACTGGAGTGGCAGGAAACACTCATGCATAGACATCCACTAGAAATGGTAAAAGGTGCACCACAGAAGATGATAGATTGAGACTTGATGCAACAGAGAATGTAGGAGCCCCTACTTCACACTGTAGACAGAGAAAGTCTCCAGACATATATACTCGATACATGGATCTTATTAGTAAGTTTATTGTGATAGAACCATCTTCCTTTCAGGAGGTAGTGCAACAACCAATTTTTTTTGATGCAATGGTGGAGGAGTATGACTCCATTTTCAATAATAGTGCATGGGAGATGGTCCCAAGACTGGTTGGTAAATGAGTGGTTAGATCTAGATGGATCTACAAGGGAAAGAAAGTTGTTGATGGGAGTGTGGAGAAGTACAAGGCTAGATTTGTGGCCAGGGTATTCTCATAGATTGAGGGGATCAAATATGATGAGACTTTTGCATTATTTGCAAGATATTCTTCCATTAGATCCATCGGTATACTCTCAGCATAGATGGGGTGGTGCATTCATAAGATGGATGTGAAAATTGTGTTTATCAATGGATTTATTGAGGAAGAAGTGTACATAGGACAGCCAGAAGGTTTAGAGATCTTCGATAGTGAGTTGCATGTGTGTCGACTCAAGAGAGAATTGTATGGGATGAAGCAAGCACCTTGTGCTTAGTACACTTAGATTTCCAACTATTTCACCATACTAGGCTTCACCAAAAGTGAAGGGGATGTAAACTTGTACCAGATTTTGGTTGGGGGTAAGCTATTGATTATTTTACTTTATATTGATGATCTAATTATGACTGGTGATGAGCAGCTGATACACTCATGCAAGGAGAATCTTTCAAGGGAGTTTGAAATGAAGGAAATGTTACTCATTCATTATTTCCTTGGTTTGGAAATATCGCAGTGGGATGGTGAACTTTTTGTTTCTAAAGGAAAGTATGCCAAAGAGATACCGGGTAAGTTTCACATGGAGAGGTATAAACCCATCGGTACTCCTCTTCTCAGGAATTGGAGGAAATATGATGCTACTTCTGGAGAGGTAGTGGATGCTAATGTCTACATGCAGTTATTTGGTTCACTGATGTACTTAGTGAACAACAGACTAGAAATTTTCTACGTAGTTAACCAGCTGATTCAAGATATGGTTAAGCCTACAAAAATCTTTTGGAAGGCAGGAAAGAATGCCTTGATATACCTGAGGGGAACATAATAGTATGGATTATGGTACATATGGATAGAGGGAGTGGAGCTTTAAGGCTTCGCGGATGCAGATATGGCAGGCGGTCCATCAGATAGAAAGAGCACATCAGGAGGGGTCTTCAGCATAGGATCGACAATAGTTTCTTGGTATAGCAAGAAGCAACGATTTATGGCACTCAGTTCAATAGAGGCAGAGTACATGGTAGCAATTCAAGCTACTTGTGAGGAAATCTAGATGAGAAATATCCTATTTTGTTTGTTCGGTTCTCATATGGATTCGACAGGGATACATTGTAATAACTAGAGTTGCATTAAAATATCAGTTAATATTATGTTTCATGATAGATCCAAGCACATAGACATTCGGTACCACCATCTTAGATACTGTGTGTAGAGGCGCATAATGTTACTTCAGTACATTCCCATGGAAGATCAGGATGCAGATATTCTAACGAGGGCACTCACCAAGAGAAAATTCAAATACCATAGAGACATGATCGGGGTGAATGATAATCCCTTTCTTATTGAGAGGGAGTGTTTAATTCCAACAAGAAATTGTAGCACGTACACTAGTGTGGGACCAGGAGGTCCAAGCAACTCCTACACTAGTGTGGGACCACAGGTCTTAGCAGCACCTACACTTGTGTGGGCTATATTTGGTGCATGTATATTTTAGTTATCCCTTAATTAATATGGACAATAAAATGTAATCTAATCTCAAAATAACTTGTAATAGTTAACTGAGTGTGATAAACTTAGTTAACTCATGAATTTTGCGTTTAGGTTAGTTGGTGAGGCATGCAGAGTAATTCTAGTTTTAACGGAGTTCGAAGTGCAGTGGTTCATTAGTTAATGTGGGTTGTAATTTGTTTAACTCAATTAAGTGAGTTAAAGTGAGTTGTGCTAGTTGTAATCATTTTTTGCACTAGTGAGACATCAAATGAATTAAATTTGATTTAATTCATAATTAGTGATCTCACATGCAACTGACGATTTATTATTATTAGGAACATGCATGTCAGTTCCAGTGGAGACCCAGTCAAGATCAAGGTGAAAGGGATGATGACTATCAGTTGTAGGATTATTGGGTTGCACCCGTGCAACCAAACACCCATTGGATTGCCGATGATCCTTCCGTAGCAAGGAAGGAAAAAATTCCTAAATAATAGGGATTGCATTCCACATGAATTGTGCAATAAAGGCACACTGTTTAGAGGTTGATAATTATCTAAGTGTTGGTTAGTTTTGTCCAAGATAGTGTGAGACAATTAGTTGAGTACAGGAGGCTCTTGTGAGAAGAGTTGTATGTAATTGTTTCATGTACCCATGCTGAATATACAATAGAAGATAGTGGGGTTTTGATCAGCAAGATTTCCCCAGGAAATTATCTGTGTTGTTTTTTTACTGATTCTTCTTTGCTTCATGTGATTGGCGATTGTGTTTTAATTTCTACAATTGATTTGTAGAAGCAATTCAGTATCTAGCTTTAGTACATTTTCAGATTAGACTGAATCCATGATATACATATTTTTTGTATAATTTCTACATGTTGCTTAGTGAATATGTCTATACGTTATTATTTAATGGCCACATATTCAAGTCGAACAAAATTAGAAACAAATTGTTCTCTTAAGAAATGAAACTTGATAGGAATTTTGGTGGTCATTGGGTGCATGATAGGATACTTAGAATTCTGATAGCACTAGTGTTGTCATACATGATTGGATTCAGATAAATCGAATATACCTTAATCTTCTTTAGGTTATGCTTCATCTAGAGAATTTATAAGAAGAAAGTGAAAACTACAATATACTCTACTCCAACTGTTGATAGAGATATGGAGTCATGTTTCTTGTTTACCCAAGACACTAAGAAATATCCTAGAAAGAATGTTGCACCAAATGTTCTCTTCCTGTCATCAATACTTCCTACCCAATCAACATCAGTATAAGCCTTTAATTTAAATCATATACACTTCGCATACCATATCCCATAATATTATTTTCCTTGCAAATATTTTGAAATATTTTTTTAATAATGACATGTCTTTCATGGGGGCAGGCTTGAAAATTTTCCACCAAAAATGCTGCTTGCATGATGTCTGGTCTATATGATTTGACATACAACAATTTTCCTACTATCAATCTGTAGACTATTTGATATACCATAGGTGTCTCATCGTCTCTTCATAACTCACAACTTCTAACCATGGGGGTGTTAATAGTAATGCAATATGGCATTCCAAATTTCTTTAGAGTTTCTTGCAAATATTTGGTTTGTGGGAAAAAAATTCCATCCTTTGATTGAGAAATATTTAGTCCTAGAAAAAGGAACAGTTCTCCTATCATGCACATATCAATCTTTTTTTGCATACAATTTACAAATTAATATCCCAACCTCTCCAAATTGTTTCCAAATATTATGTCATCTACATACACTACCACAATCAATAGTGTTGGAGATACTGAGAGGGGGGGTGAATCAATATTCCTTTAAATTAGATAATTATTTAATCTTGAAATGGTTATCAGTGCTTGTACAATGATAGCAGTAAACAAAAGGAACAAAAATGCACATAGTTTTTAAGGTGAAAACCCTCCCCAAGACAAAAGCCACCTGAATTATCTTCTAATAATACTTTAATATTCAACTCCAATTGAAAATAAAGCTCCAACTTCCTAGAATCTAGAAAATCATCCTTCTCCAGCTCCCACTGGATGGACGCTCCAATGCCCGAGATTCTTTAGTAGTTAACTGAATGGATTCCCCAACACCCAATGAGCTACAACTCACCCTAGCACCACCCTACCAACCTGATGTTTTCAAAGGCTTGAATCTATTGGTTACTTCATGCACCAGACTAGTGTTAGTCATCAGTATTTTTTTTTACTTGTTGGTGATGACTAGTTGTAACAACCAAGTTTTCTAGCAGCCGATCTAAAAATTTTTCAAATTTTCCAGCTGGGAAAACACCCATAAAACGTTTTCGCCCTCCTACTTTTTCATTCCGCCCATGACGAGATAAAACCTCATTATCAAATCCTACCTAGCCTCAACCATACTAGTCTGCCCATCAGCTCTAAAAAGACCATCCAAATCCATTCAAACAGTCTCCCCTAAGTTAGGAAGTGGTGCCTTAAGGCATTTCACCCTTGGAAAACTATCAAAGAGCCAAAAACCTCCATCTGTTATATACCAGTCATAACAAACCTTCCTACTCTGCTAATGAAGTTGGTTACAGCCCTAGGTCACGCCACTAATACACCCTTAAGTCCCAGCAATCCATAGACCATAAGTCAAGCTGATTGTAGGTGTCTTTATAGTGTTTGATGGATCATTCAAGTACAGAAACATACCAGCATCTCAGAAGACAATTTTTGGCTCCACATGAGAAGACAGATGCTTCTCAACGTGATCAAAGCCTGAAAGAACAAGGAACAATGTCAAGAGGCTAATCACATGACCTGGCTAAGAACCTCCTTCATTTATAAGCAGAGGGTTTGAAGACCAAAGAACCTCCTTCATCTATCAGCAAAGGGAGACGGAAAAAGTTTGATTTTAAGAGTTACAACTGACTATAAGACAGATTTGTTTTTAATGAACAGTGAGACAGTGACTAGGGTTTTCTGAAGCAATGTGATGATTGCAGGCAGAAGTAAAAGTAGTAGTGTTTTTCAAAGCTTGTTTGTCTGCCATCATGTATAAGGAGAAACCCTTGCCAAGCATGCTCATCAAATATTCTTTAGCATATTAAGACAGAGGTTAAAGAACATCAGACATTTCGCCAAGTAAAGGGCCTCCTTCATTCATAAGCAGAGGGCCAGGGCATTGACTGATTTCAAGGTTTGATTGATCAAAGATGAGTGGTAAGAACAGTACAGAAAAGATGAAACATAAAAACAAGGTAAGAGACCAAGAAGGAAAGCAGGGGTACCACTGCAATCCAATGGGTCAAAACTTGTCTCTTAACAAGGTTTCTTTCAAAAGACAGTTTGCAGCCCAAACAAAACAAACTTTAAGAGTGGTTAAGAGACAGGTCACTACACAGGAAAAAGAACTGATGATGATTATGTTTCAAAGGGTACTCAGTTTTCTGATTCATAAGAGGATGACCTTCAAATTACTTATCAGAAGTTGACAAAGAAAATTTGAGTTTAGTTCTTCCCAAGAAAGGTATTGTAGCTAGACACAGTTGTTCATAAAATGAAAGAAGGACTTTGACATGTTTTTCTGATTCTGGAGAAAACTTCAAAACAAATATAGGCATGATTCATTATAAAAAGGCCAAAGGTACCATATCAATGCATTTTGAGTAAAGAGAGGAGTATTAAATAAAATTCCCTTTTCAAATGGCTAGAGTTGGAAGGGCCTGAGCAAATGCAACTGCATTTTTCACCCACAATCAGAAATTGAGTTTAAAAGACACCTGGCAGTGAAGTCATTTTCACAGTAGGGCCTTATCACCTTTGAAGCACCCATAGCAAAAAATATTAGTTTAAATTTCAAAGGGTAAATTTGTTTCCCTGCAAAATGGAAAAGTGCTTCATAACTCATTGGTGTATTATTAGGCAAATGTTACATTCTGAAAAGGGCATTAAAGAGTCAAAAGTGGAAGAGTTTCTCCTTTAAATGAAGCACAGTGAAAATGCAGTATAAGAGATTCGAAACTCCCAAGCAAGGACTTTCCACCTAAAACACATTCTCACTATGCTATCTTTTCAAAAAATCAAACTTCACCTTTTTATCAAAAATAGTTTCAAGGGGTCGTTTAAAACTTGTCAAAAAGTTTTCAAAACCTCCACCAAGTGAATGAGAAATGGCTCGGATTTTTCCGCTTTAACAAAGGTTAAGGACTGCCGTTGATCCATTTTGCAAGTTCCCCAAGTGCGAACAAAGCTCCTCTCATTACCCTCAGACCAAAAAAGAGGTATTTGAGCAAAAAACACAGGTTTTTTAGGCTTTTAAGCCCACGCGGCACGCCTGGAAAAATGTTCGATGGACTTGGAGGCGAAAACACAAAGGCGCATAATTGTGTCGCGGTGCGCCTGTAGCCTTGGGTCCTGTCGGCCTGATAGGTGACCCGACACCAACTCCTACGTGGCGCTTTTTCACACAAACATGTCGCGCATCTTTCAACGGTTCTAACGCCTCCAAATCACTTTTAAAAGCTGCTCCAAGCTCTCTTAAAAGCCTGCCACCATTTTTCAAGGTATTTCTGCTGCCTCCCTTAGGTTTTTCAAAAACTGTTCAATGATGCAAAAGGGTTAAAAATCACAGTTTAAACCATGTTTTCAAGCTTTGTGTGAAAACGAAAATTGTTGTGTTTCCAGTGGCTAGAAGTGAAACTTTAAAACTTATGAGTTATGTTGATCAGAAAAAGACATTAAGCCACTCTCAAAATAAGTGGAAAAGTGGAACAATTTTGAAAGATAGGAGAACAGGGTTTAAAGGGAAAAACAGTGGGTTATTTTTTACACGGTGATCATTATATGAAATTTGGTGACTTTCCAAAAATCTCCTCTGTTTTTTAAAAGGACAAAAAGCCGTGTTGGCCTTTTCAGTTTCAGAAAGCATAATCAGTGGGTAAGCTACCATTTTCATTCGAGGGTGTTATCAAAATTTGAAGTAGGAGAAGAAGTAGAGTATAATGAGGGCAGTGTTTTGTTTTAAGGAGGATTTTGTTGTTGTTGAATGCTACAGGACTTTTTTTGACTACATAAAAAACAAAATAAACTCTGTCCCCTTATCCTATTACAAAGTAACTTTGGACTGTGTATACACTTTGGTTGATTATGTTTATGGTGTTAAATTGATTGGTTGAGTGGCCTACAAAAAGAGAGCGGTGTTTTTAAATTGAAAGGGTTGTTTTTTTGCCTTCCTCTAAAAAGACAAGTGTGTCCTATTGCCTCAAAACACCAAAGCTAGGTGCCCTTACATAGGAAAATCACTTTGACTGTGTTTCTCTTTGTGCATTGTGTATTCATTATAAATATTGGTTGATTGATATGAAAAGGTTGGAAAAGGCAAACAGGGATATAGAGCTTCAAAGGAGAATGACGGGGTGTTACAAGAAGTTAAATCAGTTTGCCCGTCGCAAGTTAAAGACTGCCCAAGAAAAGCTAAAGGAGGCTAAAGGTAAGCGCCCGACACGGAAAGTGAAGAAAGACACATCAGGACTTCATATTTTGACTTCTGCTTCATAACATATTTCTAAGAACCCTTGAGGGTCATACACACCGATTTTGGGAAAATTTTGACGTACTTTGGTTTTTTGGCATTTTTGAGTTTTTGGTCAAAACTCATGAAATTCCCCTTTTCATTTTGGGGATTCGTCAAAGGAGGAGGATGGTATCATTGGATGACATAATTTCATTAGCACACACTCAGACATTTTCAGGACATTTGGAGATCATTTTCTTCCCCAAAATGGCGAAAAATGCTCGCTTTTTGCACACTCGGCCCTGTCTATTAGCAGACTGTAATTTTTGTTTTTTTACACACAGGTGCAATTTTGGAGGACTTATAGGCATCATATTGGGAAAATTTATGTTGTTCCAGAAAGCATACAATCAGAGCTTTCCAACGAGCTATCATGAGCCTCTTTTTGACATCGGGAAGGTTTCCAAATGTTGTCGGCAAGTCAAGAGACCTTTTGCTGATGAAAATTTTGAATATTTTTGTAATTTTTGAACCTTAAAAAACTAATATTTTCTCATGTGCGTTTAGCTATTTTTGCACATGAGAAGTAAGGAAAAGTCAATTTAATTCCATTTTTTAGAATTTTCTAGATATTTTATGAGATATTTTGTGCCTTGGGCTTTGCAAAGCCTCAAGGACAAGTTTAGATATTTTGATTAGGCCAATAGGATGGCAAGTTGAACCATGAGGTTTTCTTCACTTCAGCCTATATATTCCAAAGGCTTTCATTGTAAAACAAGGCTGAACTTGAGAAAAGAAGTAATATATGGTCATATAAGCTTTGGAAGAAATAATTGTCTTATGCTTTTGGATTGCCTCTTGGATGCTCTTGGATGAATGAAGAAGGATTGTTGTTGGATTCCATGACTTGGTAGAATGGTATAGTGTCTCTTGCTTTGTTGCTGTCTGCTAGTTTTCATTCATGAATACATGTTTCTTGCTTGGTATAGATCAGTAGAGAAGAAATTTGAGATATCCCTTGGAGGCACCTCAAATTTCCTGTTTCTTCATAGCTTTCATGTTTTCCTCTTCTTTAATTACATTAAAGAATTATTAACTGCTCTTTAATAACTTGAGGATATTGTTTCTTATTTCATTCATAGTTCTATGCATGCTAAGTATGATTTACGATACGCCCTGCTTACCTATGGCTAGTTATAGTTCCATCTGAGAAATTTCTCTTTGACTGATTAGATTATCATTTTGTTTGAACCAAGGAGGCCTAGTTCCGATCTAGCCCTTTGCCTAAAACTATGCAAATCTTGTTGTTCAAAGTGCCCAATAATTTGAAGTACTATGTTTAGGCGTTCCGGCATAGTAAGTTAAGTTGTTTGTATTTCTTAAGTGTTTTCCCCAAAGTCTGATAGCCATTTCCCAAAGTTAGAGGGTCATATACTTCTATGCATGGCTTGAATGTTTATTTCTATGTATTTATTAGCTTATAGTTACATTTTTCATGATTAATGGTTTTCCCTACCATGTTTATGTTATCTATTAAACTAGTTATGCTTGAAACTCTTTGTTGTTCACAAACTTGATGTCCATTTACTCCATTTTACCCAAAGATCCTTTCTACCTTGAATCAAATCGGCCCTTCAACAGCCTTGTATTACTGTCTTATAGCTTTCTTGACCTTTTCGACCCCATAGCCTAGTTGATCTGACGTCTTTTTACCTATCTCGTATATTTGATCAGTTTCATCCCTCACAACTTAAAAAACCAAAACCAAAAACACACTTCATAACTAGCCTAAAATCAGAACACAATAAGCAAACACACAGATATCCCTTACACATATAGAGGGAGCCCTCTCTGAGTCCAGGAAGGCTAGGTCCTTGGGCTCCAAAGCTTGGTTTGATGTTACAATGTCATTTGGCTTGCCAATCAGCCAAATCACGTGACCCTAACATAATGGCGATCACGGTGGGACTCAGAGTAATAAACAAGATTAGTTTCCTAATCTTTAGAGACCTTTAAGAATACTATCTGATTGACTTATCCCACCGCTCACTAACATAATGGCGATCACAGTGGGACCTATTGAGTACATGATAGTCTAGTGAACTCTTATAGACTCTTTAGTCCTTCAACATTTAACTTAGACCATCAGCCTTTAGAATCATTTAGAGTAAACTCTTTGTTTCACCATCTTAGGAAAGTGATGAATCGAGTTTATAACACTCTTACCTACTAGGCTGCACATAAAGAACTCCAAAAAAAAAAAGCTCCCTTAGATTGGTTTTTGACAGTATTGGTGGTGGACCATACACATATACCTCAAAACAACTAAAAATCCACATGGAGAGTCCACTAGCCTCTAGTAGGCCTTACTATTTTACCAAACTCTATATTACTATTTGATCGACCTATCCCACCGCTCTCTAACATAATGACGATCACGGTGGGACTTTGAGTCAAAACATCCTAGGTATCCCTTGGGATCTCTCAAAATCTCAGTCAAACTTAGAAGAGTAGAATATAACTTTTTCACCATCTTAGCAAAATGATGATTCAGTCATAGGAAGCTCTTCCAAACCTCACAGGAAAGCATTCCGTATAATCATTTAGAGTAAACTCTTCTTTCTATCGCCACCCTAGCAAAATGTTGGAACAAGTTTAGAATACTTTAGATAAACCATAGGCTGCACATAAAACTCAGAAAAACCCCAAAACATTCCCAAATTGGCTTTTTCCCTAGTTACTGGTGGTGGACCATAGCTACATCTTTTCAAAGAAAACCAAGTTCCACCTGGCGACTCCACTAGCCTGCAGTAGGCCTAAAAAACCCCATAAAGACCAAAAATTTTCATAAACCATAACTTTCTGCTAACTAATCCTTCCAAAAATTTAAATTGAGGGTAGAAGCTCTGTAATCAGTGACAAACTAAGTATAACTTAGTGATTCAGAAAAAACTCACCTAAACATAGGAGATAAGCAGAAGCCTTCTTGCCAAGAGAACCATTAGCTTGTCCATACAGCCTAGAAAATTGTTGAAACCAAGTAAGTCACTCTTCTTTGCAAGTTTCCATCTCAAATATTGCTATAAATTTTTTCCCAAAGCATCTTTGATAGTGTTGGTGGTGAACCATAGTTTTCATAAAAATCCACCTGGCGACTCCACTAGCCTCCAGTAGGCCTATTTCACCACTAGTCCTTATAAAGTCTCCTAGGAATGAATTAACCAATCCCAATCATGCTGATGGTGGAAAACATAGTTCAAATCCTCCACCTGAGGACACAAAGGAGATATGCTCCAATGAGCAGAGAACATATCCCTAGATTCCCACACAAAATGCCTACAAACCTAGATTGGGCAAAAAACCTACCTCTCTTTCGAGATGAAAATATTGACAACCCATTTTTACACCTCATGAATTTTCATATACATGTATGGAGGTTAAAGGTTGAATGGCATGAGGACTACCTCATGAAAATGTTCATGGGTACATTAGAAGAAAAGGCAAGAGAATTGTATGAAAGCCTAGAACCTGGCATCTTGTTTTCTTTGAAGGATTTCCACAAAGTATTTTGTAAACGCTATATAAGGCATTTTCCATCTCTATCATTGGCTGAAAATTGTTGTGATCAATTTGAAAACCTCATACAACACCTTGTAAGCATTGAAGAAAACTTAGGAAATTGGCATCTTGAAGATTTTTTATAGGAGATCCATAATTTTCTTACCAACCATCAAGATGACCAAAAAGAGTTTATCCTAGATGTAATCCATCAAAAAATAAGAGAGGAGCCACAAGAGCTCTTTGAAAAGGTTGAAACAAATAACAACCCATCTTCCCTTCCTTGTAAAATACAAGAGGACATTCAGCCACAAGATCAACTTCCACAAAAAATGGAAATAAATTGTTTCCCACCTCAAAGAAAATAGAAAATACCTCCTCCTTTAACTGAAGAGGAAATAGATTGACTTATAAACATCCAGACAACCTCTGAAACTTCATATAACCAAAACTTCTCTGATCTTTCTCCTGTTAATCTTGCATATCATAAGTCAGAAAATATATTTGTAAATCAAATTGAAGAAAATCAATCTGATAGTCCAATGTACATGGCTAGTGACATTATTTATGTTAATGATTCTCCAATATTTTATCAATATGTTGGTGATTATGATTTCCAAACAGAGGCTAAATTTGCAGAAGACTCAGTTTTTGATTTTCGGGGGGAAGCTCAGTTTCATAAGCCTGAGAAAAGTGAGCAGCCAATATAGGTCATCTATGACACTGATGAGGAGAGCCTTGAGAATTTAGAAGTAAGTGAGGAGTCTCGACTCTTTTCTCTACTTCACTTCAGTCCATCAGAGATGACATTCACATAATTGGAAATAAGTAGTTTTTCAGCTTTGATGATGAGGTTGAGGAGGATGATGAAATTCTCGAGCATTTTGAAAATGAGAAGCCTTTTCCTGAAATGGTTGAGGAAATCATTTTAGACATGGAATCTTCTTTTACTCTAGATTTGCAGCCACCAGGTTCCATTGAGTTACAAATTGCATATGAAGAAATAGAGGTTGATAAACACATAGGAGTTGTCACACTATCCTTTCAAGATAATTTACTATCAAAATGTATCCCTGGCCATCAACTTGATGACCTTCAAGCAGTTTTCATCCTGCCCTATCAAAACACAACAACTTGGAAAGAAAACTACAGTGCAATATATGATGAGCCTGAAAGTTCAAGTGATCATGAACAAGAGGAAGAGTTTCTTTACTAGGGGGGTCCAAAATATAGCTAAGTGGAAGAAAGAGTAGTCCTAAATGAAGCCCATATATCAAATTGTCTAGATCAGGTATTATTCCAAGATCCATTTGTTGTTTTCCTTGAGAAATCTGAAGGAGTAGTGGGTTCTATCATGAACAAGTTGCTACCAAGAATGAGAAAAAACTTAAGCACTACTGTCCGGAAACAAGCAAAATGGAGGTGGCCTTTTCATTACTTCAGCATCATGAAAGAACTAAACCAAAATCAACCATGCAATCATTTACTTGACTGGCTATATTGGAAAGAAGAGCTTACCAAATGAATGTATTTTGTGTATAGTTTAGACTAGGATAGATAGATAGCTGTGAAAAATAAGCTCAGCCTTGTGAGCATCTTTTCAGTTTTAGTTTGTTCAAAGAAAGAGTAAAAAGCAGAAAAGTCAAAAACAATAGAAAAGAGGGCAGTTGAAAAATAGAAAAGTGCCCCATGTTCCAAAAAAATTCTTTTGGAAAGCGCGCAAGTCTAAATGCCGCTACTAGTACTCAAAGGTCTTGTTCAGTTATCTAGCCTAATCATAGCTGAACATATTTAAATTTATTTGCTGATAATTTAGTGAGTGGAAAATATGGTCAAAATTGTGTAAGCTTGACTTATCAAAGAGAGTAGATTAGGAAAATATACTGGTTCCACACGCCCAAAACAAAACCAAGGAGGGAAACGGGGATGAAAAACAAATTGTGCATCTTAGCCCTGTTTTTCCTAGTTTCCATTGTATGAAAAATAATGTTTGTGTGCAGCTTGTCTTTTATGCCGCAAATGCATGGAAAATCAGACTGTTCAACCCCGATTTGATCATTTTAAATTTCATGTTTTAGATTAGAGAATAAATCTTGTCAAACAGCTTATTCTTGACAGTTGATCTAGTCCAGGTAGAGTAATGAAAGAGTTCATCAGTTTAATCTAAACTCCCGGCAGATATAAGTGTAGAATTAGATAGGTTCATTTTGTAAAAAAGGAAAATATATATTTTCAAAAGGCTTCTAGTTCAAATGCACCAAAAGGAAGAAAAAAATGTTAGGAAAGATAGTGGGGTAGGCAGAAATATCATTGATGCTAATCATGTTGTCACTTTTCAGGATTGGCATCAAAGAAAGGTGAAAATTTGCGCCAATGGGTAAGGCATTGGTGTTCATAAGCCAAAGATCTGAAATTCTGGACACCTCTAGAAAAGGAGATGCCCTCCTGAAATGGAGCCACTGTTAGTCATCAGTATTTTTTTTACTTGTTGGTGATGACTAATTGTAACAGCCAAGTTTTCCAACAGCCGATCTAAAAATTTGTCAAATTTTCCACTGGGAAAACACCCATAAACGTTTTTTCCCTCCTACTTTTTCAATCCGCTGATGACGAGATAAAACCTCATTATCAAATCCTACCTAGCCTCAGCCATACTAGTCTACCCATCGGCTCTAAAAAGACCATCCAAATCCATTCAAACAGTCTCCCCTAAGTTAGGAAGTGGCGCTTTAAGGAATTTCACCCTTGGAAAACTATCAAAGAGCCAAAAATCTCCATCTGCTATATACCAGTCATAACAAACCTTCGTACTCTGCTAATGAAGTTGGTTACAGCCCTAGGTCGCGCCACTAATACACCCTTAAGTCCCAGAAATCCATATAACATAAGTCAAGCTAATTGTAGGTGTCTTTACAGTTTTTGCTGGATCTTTCAAGTACAGAAAAATACCATCATCTCAGAAGACAATTTTTGGCTCCACATGAGAAGACAACTGCTTCTCAATGTGATCAAAGCCTGAAAGAACAAGCAACACTGTCAAGAGGCTGATGACATGACCTCGCTAAGAACCTCCTTCATTTATAAGCAGAGGGTTTGAAGACCAAAGTGCCTCCTTCCTCTATAAGCATAGGGCGACGTACAAAGTTTGATTTTAAGAGTTGCAACTAACTGTAAGAAAGATTTGTTTTTAATGAACAGTGAGACAGTGACTAGGGTTTTCTGAAGGAAAGTGATGATTGCAGGCAAAAGTAAAAGCAATAGTGTTTTTCAAAGCTTGTTTGCCTACCATCATGTATAAGGAGAAACCCTTGCCAAGCATGCTCATCAAACATTCTTCAGCAGATTAAGACAAAGGTTAAAGAACATCAGACATTTCGCCAAGTAAATGGCCTCCTTCATTCATAAGCAGAGGGCCAGGGCATTGACTGATTTCAAGGTTTGATTGATCAAAGATGAGTGGTAAGAATAGTTTGGAAAAGATGAAACATAAAAACAAGGTAAGAGACCAAGAAGGAAAGCAGGTGTACCACTGCAATCCAATGGGTCAAAACTTGTCTCTTAACAAGGTTTCTTTCAAAAGACAGTTTGCAGCCTAAACAAAACAAACTTGAAGAGTGGTTAAGAGACAGGTCACTACACAGGAAAAAGAACTGATGATGATTATGTTTCAAAGGGTACTCAGTTTCCTCATTCATAAGAGGATGACCTTCAGATTTCTTATCATAAGTTGACAAATAAAATTTGAGTTTAGTTCTTCCCAAGAAAGGTATTGCGGCTAGACACAGTTGTTCATAAAATGCAAGGACTTTGACATGTTTTTCTGATTCTGGAGAAAACTGCAAAACAAATATAGGCATGATTCATTATAAAAAGGCCAAAGGTACCATATCAATGCATTTTGATTAAAGAGAGGAGTATTAAAGAAAATTCCCCTTTCAAATGGACAGAGGTGGAAGGGCCTAAGCAAATGCAACTGCATTTTTCACCCACAGTCAAAAATTGAGTTTAAAAGACACCTGGCAGTCAATTCATTTTCAAAGTAGGGCCTTATCACCTTTGAAGCACCCATAGCAGACAATATTAGTTTAAAGTTCAAAGGGTAAATCCGTTTCCCTGCAAAATGGAAAAGTGCTTCATAACTCATTGGTGTATTATTGGGGAAATGTTACATTCTGAAAAGGACATTACATAGTCAACAGCAGCAGAGTTTCTCCTTTAAATGAAGCACAGTGAAAATTCAGTATAGGAGATTCAAAACTCCCAAGCAAGGCCTTTCCACCTAAAACACATTCTCACTGTTGTACCTTAAGAAAACAATTCCTGGGCTGTGAAAGGAATCCGTGCTTAAGACATTAAAATAAATATGTCACAGAAATATGATCCCTGTTTATCTACCTCCGGAGCTCAATCAGTGAATGCTCAAAATCAAATGCTGTAAACATCCCACAACGCTATTATCGGTTGATATAGAATGAAATGCTCAGAAGAAGAAAGAAAGGAAAAAGTCCAAAACAATATGCTGCTGTACAGAATTTATCATTTCAAACTCTAGAAGAAATAAAGGAAAGAACAGTTAAAATGAAGGAGCGCCTATTAAGGGTTTTAACTCATGTTGCTTCGATACTTCATTTTATTCAATGACTGAAAAAACATTATGTAAACAAGAGGACGAATCCATATCAACAAATACTAGAAGTTTGCTTTTCATTTATCAATCATTTGAGAAATCCATACAAAGATCACTGTCTGGAGATCTGAAAACCGGAACCCCCTCTCCTCCTCCTATCTCTGTTTTTATATCAGCCTTCTGAAATAATTCCCTAACTGCTATGATCAGTTTTGAAACTGATTCTTGAAAGTGCTGATATTATTAAAATTTACAAAATATATGTTTTAATATTATATATATAATATATAATATAAAACCTAAAAAGAATCAAAAGTCTTAAAGTATGAATAGTGCACTTTGGGTCCCGCCACTACAGCCATATGCATTTACGACACAATCACCCATTGTTTTAGAAAACACAAAACTACCTACGGGGGGTGCTAATAGTGGTTTCTGGAAAAGGGCCAAGAGATGCCGTAATACATCACAGCCGTCGATCTTGGTAAATAATGGTTTCAACTAAACCATCTACGGGGGTGCTGTCTCCCATAAACTTCGTTTACTTCACACCCCCCGCAAACCGTTGGATCTGAATTGGATGATCCAAATTGTCGATTGGTGCATAAAGAAGAGTTCGAGCCATTGCTGCTACTGATGAGTGTAAAAGGCACGATCTGCATTGCTATACGCAGGTTCACATATCCGAGGGTCGTAGCGACCAGATTTAGGCCAGGCATTACTTTTTCCCAATTTATCAAGACTTGTATTTAATATTCCTTCTGAAAAATTCGATCTCTCCTTGATAGCACTAGGCTGTTTACTATTACTCCTGGCATTTCCAAACAAGTCCTTATCATCTTTTGTACTGTTATCTCCATAATCAGAAGAATGGCCAGGAATTTCTCCATCATCCAACTCAGAATCGCTTCTATCAGCAGTTTCTACCCTCGTAATACTGGAAACTGGCTCTGAGTTGACAAAGCTATGTGAAATGGCTTTGAGGGCATTTTCTGCATCTGGTTACCTTCTTCCATAACCTTCACAAAATGTTCGATATCATCATAATCATCCTCAGGCTCAAGCACTGTAATAACCGCTTGAAAATGCAGCAACAGGCTTTGGATTTATATCAGACTTCAACGCTTTAAACATAAGCCCCTGAAACATATCAATCTTTGCATTACTCAAGATAATTGTAGTGTCTTCCTTCATGCTGCAATACGCATCTGACGGGTAGGAGCATTAGGTCGGTCTTTTTCAAGAACGAGTTGTGCGCTCAGCACTTTCACAACGAGATTGTGCCCAGATGACCCAGGTTTCAGTTGGTCAACCTTTGTGAAAGCAGGCTTTCTAAGATTTGCATTTCGTGTGGACAAGTTGAACTCGTTAAGGCGCAACGATCTTCTCTATGTGGTAGGCCATTATATCTCGATGTTGGCATTACAGTTCTGTTAGAACACGTTTCAATACCATGGACTCCACATCTTCTTGGAGCGATTATAAGAAAGACCGAATCCTTGAAAGTATTGTTTACGGTGCTTTGCAAACAGAAATATGACACTTTACTGTAATTTTCTACGAAATCAGGGAAGTTCTCTTCAAATGATAATTTCTCAGCTTTGTAGAAAATAAGAATTGGGCTCAATTATCATCGCTAGACTACTCTGTCTTCACATCTCAATTCTTGGATATCGTATCTCTCTTGTGCTTATTTCCAGACTTTGATCCAGATAGTACAAACTTTCCTCCATCTGCGTGTTTGACATGTATTGTGATTAGCTGTGGTTCCAAAGCTAGTTAGGATTTGCATTGAAGCTAATTCGTGGCTCATTTGCATACCATTTGGTGCTTGAGTTTCTTCTCTAACTACGATCACCTCGACCAAGACTCAAGTGGCCACAAACATCACGGAAAGGGGACTAAAATCAAGAAAACATGCTTGAAAAGAGAGCCCAATTTGATCCAAAAACTAGATTTCCTAATTTGGAAGAGACTGTTTTGCATCTACTGTTGATAGCAACATTTCTGTAGCAAACTGTTCAATATTTTGTGAAAGGTACTCATGAGGATAGGGCTTATTAGCCACCAGGCGGATGGCCTTAGCCTGTACTTCATTAATATCGTGCACTGCACACTGCAAAGCAATATTTAAACAAGCAATCCTTGTGACTGGGCGCAGCAAAATTAAACTCCATACAACACGAAGACCCTGCGTAACACGATCTCTACTAGCCACTTCTCTACTCTGGTGATCAATTGTGTCCGGATGACACAAGGCTTCTAGTAGTTTCAGAGTCGACTCGGGTAGAAAGGGAGATTTTCCCAGCAACCTGCTCAAAGATTTATCAGAAGCTGGAAGAGAAGCTCGCAAAGCTTGAGCCACAGATAGAAGAAATTTTTCATAGATTGAAGAGACAACTGCAGATGCATCCTGTTCAATTGGTAGAGATACAATTTTAGAAAATAAATAGAATAGCGCGTGCAAGGTGAGATCATGTCCCTTATTACTTTGATAATCTGCCACTATATGCTTCTGCAGGACTATCACAGCATCATTACCTGCATCATACTGAGCAATCAATCATGCAAGCAGTGAACATCGCAAATCCCTGCCTCCTGCACCATCAGCTTGCCTGTAGGCTTCAATTATACGAGTGAAAGCCTCCTTGCTTAATAGAGTTTGCTGTTCCTTGGTCAGTAATACAAACTGTGACCCTATTATCATTTCTGGGAAAGGATGATCTTCAGCAGATTGAGTCATTTCTGGATAAAAGGAGATGATTGTTTCCCTGCAATGTAAGTAAATCACCCAATAACAGATTTATTAGGCACAGTGTTTCAAATGCCTCTAAAACATTTTGTTTTCACTTCAATAATTGTCCCTCAGCAACCTTAAATCCAGAGCTTCTCCCGACTTTTGCTGAGAGATATTGTGCTACAACATCTGGCTCCAATTGGGGACAGTGTTTTGGTATCAAAGTACTGAGAACTTGTAGATCAGTAGCCTTTATTGGGCATGGAGTCAAGTCAGACTGTATTTCCTCTCAATCGAAAATCTTTGAAGATTTCAAAACTTCTCTGAACCCTCCTTCCTTAGGATCTTTATTTTGGACTGAAAATTTTGAACTAGAAATACTGCAACTGGAAATGCTCAACTCTTGAGCTTATTTATGTACAACTCCTATATATAAAAGCATGGTTGAACTTAATCAAGTGAAGTCAACCTTCCAATGGAACCAATCCAACATCTGCTTGTCAGATTTAATACCTTCATACTGCTGAAATTGAAAAATCAAAAGAGGAATGTACCATGAAAAATTTTCATATACAAAATTTTGTACATACCCTTGCATTAAAGCTTGTTGCTGACCGAAGAGATTTGTCATATATTCAGCAACTGGATCATAGAAATCATGAGACAAAACTTTAGTTACCTTCCCTTCTCGAACATTTTGCGGATACAGACTTCTTTGAACATGGCAGTTTCCTTCATTGTTTGACTTTTCAGTCAGGAACTGTGTGTTAGGAACTTGGCTGCCATTTCCTGTGGGCGGGCATTTAGGCTGAAAATAAACATCCAAGTTTTTCTCTTCATAATGCTGATGCTCTTCACTTAACATCAATTGATAACTAAAATCTTCCTCTTCTTGCAAACAGGTCTGAGAAACTGCACTATTTTCCTCACTACTCATAAAATTATTGCACTGATCTTCCATGCTTTCATAATGCAGTTCAGCTATTGCAACTAAGTTTTGACTAGAATCTTCAAAAGACTTGGATTCTTGTTCTTTGTCAATACAGGAAACTTTTGACACTTTTTGAAAAACTGTATTCAGCTCTGAACTTACATTCTTTTGTAAAGAGATTCCAATGTTTCCTTCACAAGCCCTTTTATTTTTGACAAAACTTAGACTTTCTGTATTGCAGGAAAAATTTCTAGAAGCCCATGCATTATTCTCGATTTCTTGCGCATGGAAAAACATCAGCTTCAGAGTGCTGGGATTTCTCTCCCTGAGATAAAAAGCTAAGGCGATAGAAAGAGCTTTCAAATAATAGACCATAGCTGCTGCTTCTGGAGGTCTAATTTCTTCTGGCATGCTGAAATAAATTTTTTGAAACCTCCTATTAAACTCAGAAATCGATTCATTACTTTGCCTTCGGATAGAATGTAATTCCAAAAGGTGCTCTTCATATGACTTACTCTCGCCCCAATATGTAAGGAATACATCTTGAAGATCTTCCCAGGAGTTGATTGAACCTGCTTCCAAGCACTGGAACCATTGCTGAGCATCCTGTTTTAAAGAATGGCAAAACATCCTTAAAGCTACGTCTTCATGAATAATTTGGAATTTGTCTAGAAAGTATTCAAATTCCAAGATATGTGACTCAGCTGAAATGTCTTTCTCCTTTCCAGAGAAACTAGGCAAGGACTTGAATCCGTTTGAAGGATATTGATGGAGAATAGCGGGCAACTTCAGGTGTCTAAAGATTTCTCTGTTTTTAAACTGAAAAACAGTGAATTTCTTATGAGGCCAAACCTTATCATCCAAAGATGATGAATCCTCACCTTTATGCCCAGACTGTAACTGATTATCTTCTGGGATTGTAATACAACAATCATCCCTCCTTTCATGTTTAGGAGATACACCCGTGTCAAGATTTATAATACAAGCAGAGGCAAAATCATCTTTTTCCAATAATGAATTTACATTCTGGGCTTTGTAATCTTCTGATAAAACAAAGCAGGAAATAATCCTTTTAATATAAATGGGAAAATGAATTACTAAACTGATAAATAAAAATAGAACCTCCTTTAAAAAACGGAAATTCTGATACATGTTTCTTCCATGATACTTTCTCATCTTCTTGCCAGGAAAATTCTTCATCTAATGAAACTTTCATCCGTGGAGTCGCCAGGTGAATAAGAAACAACCAATCTTCAAATCTGAATCTTTTTCACCATCAAAAAGAAAGGATTAATAAACTATCTGCTGCAAGGTATGTGACCTCGCGTTTAGCTTTGTGAAAATGAGAATTCTGTACAAAGTAAACACAGCCAAAAACTTCCTCCTCACTGAACAACCAGAGGAAGTAGAAAGAAAACCCAGGGAAATGAACTTCGAATCTTCGTTCCCCGGCAACGGCGCCAATTAATGTTGTACCTTAAGAAAACAATTCCTTGGCTGTGAAAGGAATCCGTGCTTAAGACATTAAAATAAATATGTCACAGAAATATGATCCCCGTTTATCCACCTCCGAAGCTCAATCAGTGAATGTTCAAAATCAAATGTTGTAAACATCCCACAATGCTATTATCTGCTGATATAGAATGAAATGTTCAGAAGAAGAATGAAAGGAAAAAGCCCAAAACAATATGTGCCGCCATTTAATTTATCATTTCAAACTCTGTAATAGAAGAAAGAATGAAGTAAAATGAAGGAGCTACCATTGGCGTAAAGAGACCTGCGTCTTCGATACTTCATTTTAATATTCAATGATCGAAAAAATATTGTAAACAGATATTTAATCCATATCAAACATGAAGTTTGTTTTCATTTATCAATCATTTGAGAACTCCATACAAATATCACCGTCTCTGGAGGATCCTAAAACCCAACCCCTCTCCTCCCCATTCTTTTATACTGCCTTTCCGAAATAATTTAACGTTATGACGCTTTAAACTGATTCTTGAAAGTGCTGATATTATTAAAATTTACAAAATATATGTTTTAATATTATATATATAGTATATAATATAAAACCCAAAAAGAATCAAAAGTCTTGAAAGATGAATAGTGCACTTTGGGTCCCGCCACTACAGCCATATGCATTTACGACACAATCACCCATTGTTTTGGAAAACCCAAAACCACCTACGGGGGGTGCTGATAGTGGTTTCTGGCAAAGGGCCAAGAGGTGCCGTAATACATCACAACCGTCGATCTTGGTAAATAATGGTTTCAACTAAACCATCTACGGGGGGTGCTGATCCCATAAACTTCGTTTACTTCACACCCCCGCAAACCGTTGGATCTGAATTGGATGATCCAAATTGTCGATTGGTGCATGAAGAAGAATTCGAGCCATTGTTGCCACTGATGAGTGTAAAAGGCACGATCTGCATTGCTATAAGCAGGTTCACATATCCGAGGGTCGTAGCGGCCAGATTTAGGCCAGGCATTACTTTTTCCCAATTTATCAAGACTTGTATTTAATATTCCTTCTGAAAAATTCGATCTCTCCTTGATAGCGCTAGGCTGTCTGCTATTACTCCTGGCATTTCCAAACAAGTTCTTATCATCTTTTGTACTGTTATCTCCATAATCAGAAGAATGGCCAGGAATTTTTCCATCATCCAACACAGAATTGCTTCTATCAGCATTTTCTACCCTCGTAATACTGGAAACTGGCTCTGAGTTGACAAAGCTATGTGAAATGGCTTTGAGGGAATTTTCTGCATCTGGTTACCTTCTTCCATAACCTTCACAAAATGTTCGATATCATCATAATCATCCTCAGGCTCAAGCACTGTAATAACCGCTTGAAAATGCAGCGACAGGCTTTGGATTTATATCAGACTTCAACGCTTCAAACATAAGCCCCTGAAACATATCAATCTTTGCATTACTCAAGATAATTGTAGTGTCTTCTCCTCGCCAATACGCATCTGACGGGTAGGAGCATTAGGTCGGTCTTTTTCAAGAACGAGTTGTGCGCTCAGCACTTTCACAACGAGATTGTGCCCAGATGACCCAGGTGTCAATTGGTCAACCTTTGTGAAAGCAGGCTTCCTAAGATTTGCATTTCGTGTGGACAAGTTGAACTCGTTAAGGCGCAACGATCTTCTCTATGTGGTAGGCCATTATATCTCGATGTTGGCATTACAGTTGGCATTACAGTTCTGTTAGAACACGTTTCAATATCATGGACTTGCCACATCTTCTCGGACCGATTATAAGCAAGACTGAATCCTCGAAAGTATTGTTTATGGCGCTTTGCAAACAGAAATATGACACTTTACTGTAATTTTCTACGAAATCAGGGAAGTTCTCTTCAAATGATAATTTCTCAGCTTTGTAGAAAATAAGAATTGGGCTCAATTATCATCGCTAGACTACTCTGTCTTCACATCTCAATTCTTGGATATCGTATCTCTCTTGTGCTTATTTCCAGACTTTGATCCAGATGGTACAAACTTTCCTCCATCTGCGTGTTTGACATGTATTGTGATTAGCTGTGGTTCCAAAGCTGGTTAGGATTTGCATGGAAGCTAATTCGTGGCTCATTTGCATACCATTTGGTGCTTGAGTTTCTTCTCTAACTACGATCACCTCGACCAAGACTCAAGTGACCACAACCATCACGGCAAGGGGACTAAAATCAAGACAACATGCTTGAAAAGAGAGCCCAATTTGATCCAAAAACTAGATTTCCTAATTTGGAAGAGACTGTTTTGCATCTACTGTTGATAGCAACATTTCTGTAGCAAACTGTTCAACATTTTGTGAAAGGTACTCAAGAGGATAGGGCTTATTAGCCACCAGGCGGATAGCCTTAGCCTGTACTTCATTAATCTCGTGCACTGCACACTGCAAAGCAATATTTAAACAAGCAATCCTTGTGACTGGGCACAGCAAAATTAAACTCCATACAACACGAAGACCCTGCGTAACACGATCTCTACTAGCCACTTCTCTACTCTGGTGATCGATTGTGTCCGGATGACACAAGGCTTCTAGTAGTTTCAGAGTCGACTCTGGTAGAAAGGGAGATTTTCCCAGCAACCTGCTCAAAGATTTATCAGAAGCTGGAAGAGAAGCTCGCAAAGCTTGAGCCACAGATAGAAGAAATTTTTCATAGATTGAAGAGACAACTGCAGATGCATCCTGTTCAATTGGTAGAGATACAATTTGAGCAAATAAATAAAATAGCGCGTGCAAGGTGAGATCATGTCCCTTATTACTTTGATAATCTGCCACTATATGCTTCTGCAGGACTATCACAGCATCATTACCTACATCATACTGAGCAATCAATCATGCAAGCAGTGAACATCGCAAATCACTGCCTCCTGCACCATCAGTTTGCCTGTAGGCTTCAATTATACGAGTGAAAGCCTCCTTGCTTAATAGAGTTTGCTGTTCCTTGGTCAGTAATACAAACTGTGACCCTATTATCATTTCTGGGAAAGGATCTTCAGCAGATTGAGTCATTTCTGGATAAAAGGAGATGATTGTTTCCCTGCAATGTAAGTAAATCACCCAATAACAGATTTCTTAGGCACAGTGTTTCAAATGCCTCTAAAACATTTTGTTTTCACTTCAATAATTGTCCCTCAGCAACCTTAAATCCAGAGCTTCTCCCGACTTTTGCTGAGAGATATTGTGCTGCAACACTCACTATGCTATCTTTTCAAAAAATCAAACGTCACCTTTTTATCAAAAATCATTGCAATGGGTCGTTCAAAACTTGTCGAAAAGTTTTCAAAACCTCCACCAAGTGAATGAGAAAGGGCTCAGATTTTTCTGCTTTAACAAAGGTTAAGGACTATCGTTGATCCATTTCGAAAGTTCCGCAGGCACGAATAGATCTCCTCTCATTACCCTCGAGACCAAAAAAGAGGTGTTTGAGCAAAATCACAGGTTTTTTAGGCTTTTAAGCCCACGCACCGTGCTTGGAAAAATGCGCAGCGCGCTTGGAGGCAAAAACACAAAGGCGCATAACTATGGCGTGGCATGCCTATAGGTGCGCACGGCGTGCCTATAGCCTTGGGTCCTGTCGGCCCGACAGGTGACCCGACACCAACTCCTGTGCGACGCTTTTTCACACAAACATGTCACGCATATTTCAACGGTTCTAACGCCTCCAAATCACTTTTAGAAGCTGCTCCAAGATCTCTTAAAAGCCTGCCACCGTTTTTCAAGGTATTTCTGCTGCCTCCCTTAGGTTTTTCAAAAACTGTTCAGTGATGCAAAAGGGTTAAAAATCATATTTTAAACCACGGTTTCGAGCTTTGTGTGAAAACGAAATTTGTTGTGTTTCCAGTGGCTAGAAGTGAAACTTTAAAACTTATGAGCTCTATTGATAAGAAAAAGACATTAAGCCACTCTCAAACAAGTGGGAAAGTGGAACAATTTTGAAAGATAGGAGCACAGGGCTTAAAGAGAAAAACAATGGGTCATTTTTTACACAATGATCATCAGATGAACTTTGGTGACTTTCCAAAAATCTCCTCTGTTTGTTAAAAGGAAAAAAAACCGTGTTTGGCCTTTTCAGTTTCATAAAGGAGAATCAGTGGGTAAGCTACCATTTGCATTCGAGGGTGTTATCAAAATTTGAAGTAGGAGAAGCATTAGAGTATAATGAGGGCAGTGTTTTGTTTTAAGGAGGAGTTTGTTGTTGTTGAATGATATAGGACATTTTGTGACTACATAAAAAACAAAATAAACTCTGTCCCCTTATCCTATTACAAAGTAACTTTGGACTGTGTATACACTTTGGTTGATTATGTTTATGGTGTTAAATTGATTGGTTGAGTGGCCTAAAAAAAGAGAGCGGTGTTTTTAAATTGAAAGGGTTCTTTTTTGCCTTCCTCTAAAAAGACAAGTGTGTCCTATTGCCTCAAAACACCAAAGCTGGGTGCCCTTACACAGGAAAATCACTTTGAATGTATTTCTCTTTTTGCATTGTGTATTCATTATAAATATTGGCTGATTGATATGAAAAGGTTGGGAAAGGAAAACAGGGATCTCGAGCTTCAAAGGAGAATGACGGGGCATTACAAGAAGTTAAATCAGTTTTCCCGTCGCAAGTTAAAGACTGCCCAAGAAAAGCTAAAGGAGGCTAAAGGTAAGCGCCCGACATGGAAAGTGAAGAAAGACACATCAGGACTTCATATTTTGCTTCTTCTTTAGAACATATTGCTAAGAACCCTTGAGGGTCATACACACCGATTTTGGGCAAATTTTGACATACTTTGGTTTTTTGGCATTTTTGAGTTTTTGGTCAAAACTCATGAAATTCGCCATTTCATTTTGGGGATTCGTCAAAGGAGGAGGATGGTATCATTGGATAACATAATTTCAAGAGCACACACTCAGAAATTTTCAAGAAATTTCGAGATCATTTGCTTCCCCAAAATGGCGAAAAATGCTCGCTTTTTGCACACTCTGCCCGGTCTATCAGCAGACTGTAATTTTGTAGAAACTTGTTGAATAATGATTAATTATCCACCGATACTATCCTGATCACATACAATTCTAATTTATATGCAACACATAATCTCTTCCACTCATATCATCAAACATGCGGAAATAAAACAAGCGATAACACATCAAATCATCATACACATTAACACAGTATGTATGGGGAAAGCTTATAGCTGAAAACCCCGTAGCTATTGTCTATATTATAATGGAGAAATCATGTAACAAAATCAGTACAATACTCCTCACAAGTACTCAGTACTATCTCATGAAGTTACACACAAACTAGCTTGGTTTTGAACAGGTTACTGGTTCAAAACTCACAGCCAATTGCCTTGCCTCTATTGCGCAATCATGGCCTGTCTATATAGAGATCCAAGGTTCGAATCTCCTTGGCTTGACAGCGCAATCATCATGGTAAATTCCTCCAAGTGTGGTGCAAATATCATGCACAACTTATGTCGCCACTGATAGCTAACTCCACCCTTTCATCTACCTCTTTCACTAGTCTCCACTGAAATGTCCATGCACTGTAGTGAACTGATGTGTTCTTGAGTTGAATAATGAGTTAATAATTAATGAATTAAATAATATTTAATTCACTCCACTCATTACTAGTTGATTAGCTAGTTAAACTAATCTTAACCAGTTCAACTAAGTTAAACCGAATACAACTCCACTAGCTGTCTCATTAACTCCACCAAACTTCTGCCACTGAAGTCCTAACTGAAGTCAACCATGCATGTGCTCACCAAACCCTTGGGAATAGTGTAATTCCTCTGTCATATGCATGAGCCACTTCCAAGGCTCAAACTGAAGTGCTACAAGAGATTAAACTGAAGTTTATAGTCTAAATATTATTAAGGGTAAATAATATTTGACTTCCCTATTTTAAGGAGAGGCGGTCTAAAAATAGACATCGACCTATAGGTCCAAAAAATAGAGTCCCATATATTTTTACCAACATGACCAGTACTCCAAGAATAACATACTGCAATCCCCGGACCATGCTCCATATGTCTAAAATTAGACATAGTCTAAAAATAGATTTTGCGCCAGAATTTGCCTGCGGGCCCACTTAGTGAAGGCGACTTCATTTCACTAAGCTCCATCATCTTGCTGCATTTTCAACACTCCCTCTCAGCAAGATATGGATTATCTGCAACCCCTATCCTGCCTCTGTGGAATTCGAACTTGCTCCTGGTGAGCGCCTTCGTTAGGATGTCGGCATCCTGATCCTCCGTGGGAACATATGAAAGCATCATGATTCTCCGCTGAACACAATCTCTGATATGATGATACCAATATGTGAAGCCATGCTGCCTCAACTGATCCTCCTGTCTGTACCATGAACCATATCCCGATGTGCCTCTGATATAGCGCAATACATGCTTGCCTTCCTTCCAAAAGAGCTTGGTAGGCTTAACCATAGCTTGCGAAAGCTGGTTAACTGCATAGCATATATCGGGTCGTGTATTGACCAGATACATAAGCGACCCCACCAACTTTCGATAGACAGTGGCATCCACTACCTCCGCTGAAGTAGCATCCTCCTTCCTCCAACCACCAGGAAGAGGAGTGTCAATAGGCTTGCAGCCTTGCATGTTGAACCTCTTCAGAATCTCCCGGGCATACTTGCCCTGAGAAACAAACAGTCCTCCGCTGCGCTGCCAAATCTCCAATCCCAGGAAATAATAAAGGATGCCCAAGTCCTTCATCTCAAACTCTCGTGCAAGATCCTCCTTGCATGAAAGTATCAACTGCTCATCGCCAGTCAAAATCAGATCATCTACATACAGTACGATGATCAACAGCTTCCCCTCCACCACAATCTGGTACAGGTTTGGATCTGCCTCACTCTTGGAGAATCCAAGCCCAGTGAAGTAGCTATCTATCCGAGTGTACCAAGCACGAGGTGCTTGCTTCAACCCGTACAGTGCTCTCTTGAGTCGGCACACATGCGACTCACTGCTGAAGATCTCAAAACCTTCAGGCTGCTCTATGTACACCTCCTCCTCAATAACTCCATTGAGGAACGCAGTCTTCACATCCATCCGATGAATGTGCCACCCCATCTGCGCTGAGAGAGCAAGGATCGTCCGTATGGAAGAGTACCTTGCGACAGGTGCAAAAGTCTCCTCATAGTCAATCCCCTCGATCTGTGAGAAGCCACGGGCGACAAATCTCGCCTTGTACTTCTCCACACTCCCGTCAGCCGCCTGCTTCACTTTGTAGATCCATCGCAAACCCACCATTGATTTCCCCTCCGGTCTTGGGACAATCTCCCATGCACTGTTCCTGACGATCGAATCATATTCTTCGATCATGGCATCTACCCATGCGGGTTCCTCCACATCTTCCTCAAAAGAGGATGGCTCCGTCACAACACATTGACTCACAAGAGCCATGTATCCAGTGTACCGATCCGGTGACTGCCTCTGTCTGCGCTGTGCTGTAGGTGGTCCTACAACCTTCTCTGCATCTCGAGCCAGTCGCTCAGCTTCTGTAGTGCGCATGCGCCCTCTAATGGTTGGCGCTGCATGGGTGGTTTCATCCACCTCCCGAACTTCCTCTTGTGGCTGATCCACATCCGGAAGCTCCTCCTTAGGAACTAACAGCTCCTCATCTGCATGCAAGTGTAGCTCCCTCTCAAGCGAACACTGCATGGCTTTCTCCTCCTGAAATTTTATATCCCGTCGCACAACAGTCTTTCGAATGTCTGACAAATACACTCGATAGTTGTGAGGTGTATCAGTGTACCCCACAAATATTCCAACCTCAGCAGTTGGATCCAGCTTCCTTCTCGCATCCTTCGTCACATGCATGTAGACAAGAGAACCAAAGATCCGCAAATGGGAAATATCAGGCCTCTTGCCAGAATAAGCCTCCTCTGGTGTACTCATGCCAAGAACCTTGTGAGGACAACGGTTCTGCACATACACCGTTGTATTGCATGCCTCAGCCCACAAGTGAAGGGGTAGGCCCTGATCATGCAACATCGCCCGTGCAGCACCTGGTGTGATCGTTCTAGTATTCTTCCAAGCCCGCCACCAGCCTCTGCTGTGGGTTGGTGAAGGCGATGACACTTCTCTGTGGTTCCCTTCTGCGAGCGGGCGTAATTCATCTCCGAGACTGAATGGCCACTTGTCACTCCTGGGCAATCAGCCTCTTCCCGGCCTCCTCAAACTCAAGTGCTTAAACTCACAAACTTCTAATGTCACTTCTTCTGCATGAAGAAGATCCAACACTTTCGAGAGAAATCATCAACAAAGATCACATAATACTTGTGCTTTGCTGTCGAAGCAACTGAGAAAGGACCACACACATCTGTGTGAACTCTCTCAAGGATCGTAGTGGTGCGACTATCCTTCTCGTGAAAGGTGGCTTTCACATACTTCCCTAAGGTACACCCCTTGCACTGATCTGACTGCGCAAGGGTGCGCTTAGGAAGCCCAGTAGAAATATGCTGCTGAATCTTCAAAGATCCATGGTGAAGGTGGCCCAATCTCCTGTGCCACAGTTCGCCCTCATCATCCCGGCTCACCACTTCTCCCGCCTTGCATGCCATTGCTGCACAGCCATCTACCTACAACTGATAAAGGTTCTGGGTTCGAACCCCTATCTTCCGGGTCTCTCCAGTAGTCTTACTGCGCAGGAAGTCTTTTCCTTCGCTGAAGACCACATCATACCCCTTATCCTCCAACATCGCCACATATATCAAGGTCTTCTTCAATCGAGGTACATGCATGACATCCTTCAGTACAAAGGGTTTACCAGACTCCCTCTAAAAGGATATGGTACTGATACCAGTTGCACTATATCTACCATCATTGCCCATCTCGATGTGCACACCAAAATATTTGTCCTTCAGATCTGAGAACAAACACCGATCTCCCGTCATATGAAATGACGCACCGCTGTCCAATAACCATACCGATCCCATCACACTTGAAACCAAGCATGCGATCAGTGAAAATTCAAGCTCGAACTGTGAAGCCAAAGCTTCTCCATCTGCAGATCTTCCCGCTTGCTTTTTCTTCGTCTTCTTTGGACAATTGGTAGCATAATGTCCGTGATCATGGCAGTGAAAACACTTCACTTTTGCCATATCCTGCTTCTTGCCCTTTGCACTGGAATGAGAAGTTTTCTTAGCCTTCCCCTCCTTTGCTTTGACAACCAAAGCACAGTTTTCTTCATCAGCTCCCTTTGATGAAGATCCATCTCGAGTAGTCCTCCTTATCTCCTCCTGCATGAGATCCGTCCAAAGGCGCTCCCATCCTGGCAGCTTCTCCCGACCATTGACACTATCTTGATATGAGTACCAAGCCTTCAGAAGACCAAGGAGAGCCAGGTCGACCATGTCCTCATCTTCGACAGTCACCCCCACACTTCCCAGCTCATCTCTGCATTGAGTGAACTTCGTGAGGTATTTGGCGATACTGTCGCCTTTCTCCATCTTGATGTTCCTGAGCTTATCTTTGAGCGCTGGCTTCCTTTGGTCACTCTTAATTTGGAATAGATCCATGAAATCTTTCCACATTAAAAATGGAGAAGCATTTCCATGCAGGCTGGATACAATATGATCCTTGACGCCCTCCAACAAGATCCTTCGACATTTCGCCATCTTCTTTTTCCATGCTTCGACTTTAGTAGGATCAGTGGGATTTTGGACATCCATATCTATGAACTTCTTCAGACCATTATCTTCTAATACCGCCTCCATGCGATCCTTCCATGCAACATAATTCGAACTGCCTTCAAGAGCATATTCGAGTCGCAAACCGTTGAAAGACATTTTCAACACCAGCACCAAGAAAACAAAACTGCTGCAAAATTTCGAATTCCACCTCAAAGCTCAACCGCTCTAGATCTGTGAGAACAAATTATTTCTAGCACAGAGATTGACTGCAAGGGGAATTTACCAGACCTTTCACTTTCCGAAGAAAGATGAATCCGAAGGCTACCTGGCCCGCATGCAGACTCTGTCTACCGAAATAAGTTTGTAATCACTGTGATGATCAATCTCTGCTTCAATAGCTCCGATACCATGTAGAAATTTTCTGAATAATGATTAATTATCCACCGAGACTATCTTGATCACATACAATTCGAATTTATATGCAACACATAATCTCTTCCACTCAGATCATCAAACATGCGGAAATAAAATCAAGCGATAACACATCAAATCATCATACACATTAACACAGTATATATGGGGAAAGCTTATAGCTGAAAACCCCGCAGCTATTGTGTATATTATAATGGAGAAATCATGTAACAAACTCAGTACAATACTCCTCACAAGTACTCAGTACTATCTCATGAAGTTACACACAAACTAGCTTGGTTTTGAACAGGTTACTGGTTCAAAACTCACCGCCAATTGCCTTGCCTCTATTGCGTAATCATGGCCTATCTATATAGAGATCCAAGGTTCGAATCTCCTTGGCTTGACAGTGCAATCATCATGGGAAATTCCTCCAAGTGTGGTGCAAATCTCATGCACAACTGATGTCTCCATTGATAGCTAACTCCACCCTTTCATCTACCTCTTTCACTAGTCTCCACTGAACTGTCCATGCACTGTAGTGAACTGATGTGTTCTTGAGTTGAATAATGAGTTACTAATTAATGAATTAAATAATATTTAATTCACTCCACTCATTAATAGTTGATTAGCTAGTTAAACTAATCTCAACTAGTTCAACTAAGTTAAACTGAACACAACTCCACCATCTGTCTCATCAACTCCACCAAGCTTCTGCCACTGAAGTCCTAACTGAAGTCAACCATGCATGAGCTCACCAAACCCCTAGGAATAGCGTAATTCCTCTGTCAGATGCATGAGCCACTTCCAAGGCTCGAACCGAAGTGCTCCAAGAGAGTAAACTGAAGTTTATAGTCCAAATATTATTAAGGGTAAATAATATTTGACTTCCCTATTTTAAGGAGAGGCAGTCTAAAAATAGACTTCGACCTATAGGTCCAAAAAATAGAGTCCCATCTATTTTTACCAACATGACCAATACTCCAATAATAACATACTGCAATCCCCGGACCATGCTCCATATGTCTAAAATTAGACATAGTCTAAAAATAGATTTTGCGCCAGAATTTGCCTGCGGGCCCACTTAGTGAAGGCGACTTCATTTCACTAAGCTCCATCATCTTGCTGCATTTTCAAAAAAAAATTGGTTTTTTACATACAGGTGCAGTTTTTGAGGACTTTCAAGCCTCAAATTGGGAAAAATTTAGTTTTTCTAGAAAGTAGACACTCAGAGCTTTCTAACGAGCTATCATGCGCCTCGTTTCGACATCGGGAAGGTTGCCAAATGTTGCTAGCAAGTCAGGGGACATTTTGCTGATGAAAATTTTGAATATTTTTGTAATTTTCGAACCTTAAAAATATGATATTTCCTCATGTGCATTTAGCTATTTTTGCACATTAGAAGTAAGGAAAAGTCAATTTAATTCCCTTTTTTAGCATTTTCTAGATATTTTATGAGATATTTTGTGCCTTGGGCTTTGTAAAGCCTCAAGGACAAGTTTAGATATTTTAATTAGGCCAATAGGATGGCAAGTTGAAGCATGAGGTTTTCCTCACTTGAGCCTACATATTGCAAAGGCTTTCATTGTAAAACACGGCTGAACTTTAGAAGAGAAGCAATATATAGTCATATAAGCTTCGGAAGAAATACTTGTCTTATGCTTTTGGATTGCCTCTTGGATGCTCTTGGATGAATGAAGAAGGATTGTTGTTGGATTCGATGACTTGGTAGAATGGCATAGTGTCTCTTGCTTTGTTGTTGTCTTCTAGTTTTCATTCATGAATACATGTTTCCTGCTTGCTATAAATCAGTAGAGAACAAATTTCAAATATGCCCTTGGAGGCACCTCAAATTTTCTGTTTCTTCATAGCTTTCATGTTTTCCTCTTCCTTAGTTACATTAAAGAATTCTTAACTGCTCTTTAATAACTTGAGGATATTGTTGGTTGTTTTATTCATAGTTCTATGCATGCTAAGTATGATTTATGGTACGCCTTGCTTACCTATGGCTAGTTATAGTTCCATCCGTGAAATTTCTCTTTGATTGATTAGATTATCATTTTTTTTGAACCAAGGAGGCCTAGTTTTGATCTAGCCCTTTGCCTAAAACTATGCAAATATTGTTGTTCAAAGTGCCCAATAACTTGAAATACTGTGTTTAGGCGTTCCAGCATAGTAACTTAAGTTGTTTGTCTGTCTTAAGTGTTTTCCCCAAAGTCTGATAGCCATTTCCCAAATTTAGAGGGTCATATACTTCTATGCATGGCTTGAATGTTTATTTCTATGTATTAATTAGCTTATAGTTACATTTTTCATGATTAATGGTTTTCCCTACCATGTTTATGTTATCTATTAAACTATTTATGGTTGAAACTCTTTGTTGTTCACAAACTTGATGTCCATTTACTCCATTTTACCCAAATATCCTTTCTACCTTGAATCAAATCGGCCCTTCAACAACCTTGTATCACCGTCTTATAGATTTCTTAACCTTTTCAAACCCATAGCCCAGTTGATCTGACATCTTTTTACCTATCTCGTATCTTTGATCAGTTTCATCCCTCACAACTTAAAAAACCAAAACCAAAAACACACTTCCTAACTAGCCTAAAATCAGAACACAATAAGCAAACACACAGATATCCCTTACACATATAGATAGAGCCCTCTCTGAGTCCAGGAAGGCTAGGTCCTTGGGCTCCAAATCTTGGTTTGATGTTACACTGTCATTTGGATTTCCAATCAGCCAAATCACGGGACCCTAACATAATGGCGATCACGGTGGGACTCAGAGTAAAAAACAAGCTTAGTTTCCCTAATCTTTAGAGACCTTTAAGAATACTACCTTATTGACTTATCCCACCGCTCACTAACATAATGGCGATCACGGTGGGACCTATTGAGTACATGATAATCTAGTGAACTCTTATAGACTCTTTAGTCCTTCAACAATTAACTTAGACCATCAACCTTTAGAATCATTTAGAGTAAACTCTCTGTTTCACAATCATAGCAAAGTGATGAATCAGGTTTATAACACTCTTACATACTAGGCTACACATAAAGAACTCCAAAAAAAAAAAGCTCCCTTAGATTGGTTTTTGACAGTATTGGTGGTGGACCATACACATATACCTCAAAACAACTAAAAATCCACCTGGCGACTACACTAGCCTCCAATATGCCTTACTATTTTACCGAACTCTAGATTACTATCTAATCGACCTATCCCATCGCTCACTAACATAATGGCGATCACGGTGGGAATTTGAGTCAAAACATCCTAGGTATCCCTTGGGAACTCTCAAAATCTCATTCAAACTTAGAAGAGTAGAATATAACTTTTTCACCATCTTAGCAAAATCATGATTCAATCATAGGAAGCACTTCGAAACCTCACATGCAAGAAGTCCGTAGAATCATTTAGATTAAACTCTTTTTGCTATCGCCACCCTAGCAAAATGTCGGAACAAGTTTAGAATACTTTAGATAAAACATAGGTTGCACATAAAACTCAGAAAAACCCCAAAACATTCCCAGATTGGATTTTCCCCTAGTTATTGGTGATGGACCATAGCTACATCTTTTCAAAAACAACCAAGTTCCACCCGGTGACTCCACTAGCCTCCAGTAGGCCTAAAAAGCTCCATAAAGACCAAAAATTTTCATAAACCATAACTTTCCGCTAACTCATCCTTCCAAAAATTTAAACTGAGGGTAGAAGCTCTGTAATCAGTGATAAACTAAGTATAACTTAGCGAATTAGAAAAACCTCACCTAAACATAGGAGATAAGCAGAAGCCTTCTTGCCAAGAGAACCATTAGCTTGTCCATACAGCCTAGCAAACTATTGAAACCAGGTAAATCACTCTTCTTTGTAAGTTTCCATCTCAAATCTTGCTATAAAATTTTTCCCAAAGCATCTTTGATAGTGTTGGTGGTGGACCATAATTTTCATAAAAATCCACCTGGCGACTCCACTAGCCTCTAGTAGGCCTATTTCCCCACTAGTCCTTATAAAGTCTCCTAGGAATGCATTAAGCAATCCCAATCATGCTGATGGTGGACAACATAGTTCAAATCCTCCACCTGAGGACACAAAGGAGGATACAGACATAGATTGGGAAAAAAACCTACCTCTCTTTCGAGATGAAAATGTTGATGATCCATTTTTACACCTCGTAAATTTTCATATACATGGATGAAGGTTAAAGGTTGAATGGCATGAGGACTGCCTCATGAAATTTTCAAAGGTACATTAGAAGAAAAGGCAAGAGAATGGTATGAAAGCCTAGAACATATCATCTTGTTTTCTTTGAATGATTTCGAGAAAGTATTTTGTAAACGCTATATAAGGCATTTTCCATCTATATCATTGGCTGAAAATGTTGTGATCAATTTGAAAACCTCATACAACACCTTGTAAGCATTGAAGAAAACTTAGGAAATTGGCATCCTGAAGATTTTTTTAGAGGAGATCCATAATTTTCTTACCAACCATCAAGATGACCAAAAAGAGTTGATCCTAGATGAAATCCATCAAAAAATAAGAGAGGAGCCACAAGAGCTCTTTGAAAAGGTTGAAACAAATAACAATCCATCTGCCCTTCCTTGTAAAATACAAGAGGACATTGAGGCACAAGATCAACTTCCACAAAAAATGGAAATATATTTTTTCCCACTTCAAAGAAAATAGAAAATACCTCCTACTTTAACTGAAGAGGAAATAGATCGACTTATAAACATCTAGACAACCTAGGAAACTTCATATAACCAAAACTTCTCTGATCTTTCTCCTGTTAATATTGCATATCATAATTCAGAAAATAGATTTGTAAATCAATTTGAAGAAAATCAATCTGATAGTCCAATGTACATGGCTAGTGACATTATTTATGTTAATGATTCTCCAATATTTGATCAATATGTTGGTGATTATGATTTCCAAACAGAAGCTAACTTTGCAGAAGACTCAATTTTTGATTTTAGGGAGGAAGCTTAGTTTCATAAACTTGAGAAAAGTGAGCAGCCAATACAGGTCATCTATGACACTGATGAGGAGAGCCTTGAGAATTTAGAAGTAAGTGAAGGGTCTCGAACTCTTTGCTCTAATTCACTTCATTCCATCAGAGATGACATTCACATAATTGGAAATAAGCAGTTTTTCAGCTTTGATGATGAGGTTGAGGAGGATGATGAAATTCTCGAGCATGTTGAAAATGAGAAGCCTTTTCCTGAAATGTTGAGGAAATCATTTTAGACATGGAATCTTCCTTTACTCCAGATTTGCAGCCACCAAGTTCCATTGAGTTACAAATTGCAGATGAAGAAATAGAGGTTGATAAACACATAGGAGTTGTAAAACTATCCTTTCAAGCTAATTTACTGTCAAAATGTATCCCTGCCCATCAACCTGATGACCTTCACACAGTTTTCAGCCCACCATATCAAAACACATCAGCTTGGAAAGAAAACTACACTGCAATATATGATGAGCCTGACAGTTCAAGTGAACATGAGCAAGAGGAAGAGTTGCTTTACGAGGGGGGTCTGAAATATAGCCAAGTGGAAGAAAGAATAGTCCTGAATGAAGCCCATATATCAAATCCTATAGATCAGGTATTATTCCAAGATCCATTTGTTGTTTTCCTTGAGAAATGTGAAGGAGTAGTGGGTTCTATCATGAACAAGTTGCTACCAAGAATGAGAAAAAACTTACGCACTACTGTCTGAAAACAAGCCAAATGGAGGTGGCCTTCTCATTACTTCAGCATCATGAAAGAACTAAACCTGAATCAACCATGCAATCATTTACTTGACTGGCTATATTGGAAAGAAGAGTTTACCAAATGAATGTATGTTGTGTATAGTTTAGACTAGGATAGATAGATAGCTGCGAAAAATAAGCTCACCCTTGTGAGAATCTTTTCAGTTTTAGTTTGTTTGAAGAAAAAGTAAAAATCAGAAAAGTGAAAAACAATAGAAAAGAGGGTAGTTGAAAAATAGAAAAGGGCCCCATGTTCCAAAAAATAGTCTTTCGAAAAGCGTGCAAGTCTAAATGCCTCTACTAGTACTCAAATGTCTTGTTCAGTTATCTAGCCTAATCATAGCTGAACATGTTTAAATTTATTTGCTGATAAGTTAGTGAGTGGAAAAGATGGTCAACATTGTGTAAGCTTGACTTATCAAAGAGAGTAGATTAGGAAAAGATACTGGTTCCACACGCCCAAAACAGAACCAAAGAGGGAAATGGGGATGAAAAACAAATTGTGCATCTTAGCCCTATTTTTCCTAGTTTCCATTTTACGAAAAATAATGTTTGTGTGCAGCTTGTCTTTTATGCCGCAAATGCATAAAAAATCAGACTGTTCAACCCCGATTTGATCATTTTAAATTTCATGTTTTAGATTAGAGAATAAATCCTGTCAAACAACTTAATCTTGACAGTTGATCTAGTTTCGGTAGAGTAATGAAAGAGTTCATCAGTTTAATCTAGACTCCTGGAAAATATAAGTGTAGAATTAGATAGGTTCACTTTGCAAAAAAGAAAAATATATATTTTCAAAAGGTTGCTAGTTCAAATGTGCCAAAAGGAAGAAAAAAATGTTAGGAAAGATAGTGGGGTAGGCAGAAATATCATTGATGCTAATCATGCTATCACTTTTCAGGAGTAGCATCAATGAAAGGTGAAAATTTGCACCAATGGGTAAGGCATTGGTCTTCATAAGCCAAAGATCTGAAATTCTGGACACCTCCTGAAAGGGAGCTTCCCTCCCCAAATGGAGCCACTGTTAGTCATCAGTATTTTTTTTTACTTGTTGGTGATGACTAGTTGTAACAACCAAGTTTTCCAGCAACCGATCTAAAAATTTGTCAAATTTTCCAACTGCGAAAACACCCATAAAACGTTTTTGCCCTCCTACTTTTTCAGTCCGCCCATGACGAGATAAAGCCTCATTATCAAATCCTACCTAGCCTCAGCCATACTAGTCTACCCATCAGCTCTAAAAACACCATCCAAATCCATTCAAATAGTCTCCCCTAAGTTAGGAAGTGGCGCTTTAAGGCATTTCACCCTTGGAAAACTATGAAAGAGCCAAAACCCTCCATCTGCTATATACCAGTCATAACAAACTTTCGTACTCTACTAATGAAGTTGGTTACAGCCCTAGGTCACGCCACTAATACACCCTTAAGTCCCTGCAATCCATAGACCATAATTGAAGCTGATTGTAGGTGTCTTTACAGTGTATGATGGATCTTTCAAGCACAAAAACATACCAGCATCTCAGAAGACAATTTTTGGCTCCACATGAGAAGACAGCTGCTGCTCAATGTGATCAAAGCCTGAAAGAACAAGCAACACTGTCAAGAGGCTGATGACATGACTTGGCTAAGAACCTCCTTCATTTATAAGCAGAGGGTTTGAAGACCAAAGCGCCTCCTTCATCTATAAGCAGAGGGTGATGGACAAAGTTTGATTTTAAGAGTTGCAACTGACTGTAAGACAAAAAAAAATTTAATGAACAATGAGACAGTGACTAGGGTTTTCTGAAGCAAAGTGATGATTGCAGGCAGAAGTAAAAGTAGTAATGTTTTTCAAAGCTTTTTTTCCTCCCATCATGTATAAGGAGAAACCCTTGCCAAGCATGCTCATCAAACATTCTTCAGCAGATTAAGACAGAGGTTAAAGAACATCAGACATTTCGCCAAGTAAAGGGCCTCCTTCATTCATAAGCAGAGGGCTAAGGCATTGACTGATTTCAAGGTTTGATTGATCAAAGATGAGTGGTAAGAACAGTAAGGAAAAGCTGAAATAGAAAAACAAGGTAAGCGACCAAGAAGGAAAGCAGGGGTACCACTGCAATCCAATGGGTCAAAACTTGTCTCTTAACAAGGTTTCTTTCAAAAGACAGTTTGCAGCCCAAACAAAACAAACTTGAAGAGTGGTTAAGAGATAGGTCACTACACAGGCAAAAGAATTGACGATGATTATGTTTCAAAGGGTACTCAGTTTCCTGATTCATAAGAGGATGACCTTCAGATTACTTATCAGAAGTTGACAAAGAAAATTTGAGTTTAGTTCTTCCCAAGAAAGGTATTGCAGCTAGACACAGTTGTTCATAAAATGCAAGAAGGAATTTGACATGTTTTTCTGATTCTGGAGAAAACTGCAAAACAAATATAGGCATGATTCATTATAAAAAGGCCAAAGGTACCATATACATGCATTTTGAGTAAAGAGAGGAGTATTAAAGAAAATTCCCTTTTCAAATGGACAGAGGTGGAAGGGCCTGAGCAAATGCAACTACATTTTTCACCCACAGCCAGAAATTGAGTTTAAAAGACACCTGGCAGTCAAGTCATTTTCACAGTAGGGCCTTATCACCTTTGAAGCACCCATAACAGACAATATTATTTTAAAGTTCAAAGGTTAAATCTATTTCCCTGCAAAATGGAAAAGTGCTTCATAACTCATTGGTGTATTATTGGGAAAATGTTACATTCTGAAAAGGGCATTAAAGAGTCAACAGTGGCAGAGTTTCTCCTTTAAATGAAGCACAATGAAAATGTAGTATAGGAGATTCGAAACTCCCAAGAAATGCCTTTCCACCTAAAACACATTCTCACTATGCTATCTTTTCAAAAAATCAAACTTCACCTTTTTATCAAAAATCATTGCAAGGGGTCGTTTAAAACTTGTCAAAAAGTTTTCAAAACCTGCACCAAGTGAATGAGAAAGGGCTAGGATTTTTCCGCTTTAAAAAAGGTTAGCGACTGATGTTGATCCATTTTTCAAGTTCCCCAAGCATGAACAGAGCTCCTCTCATTACCCTCGAGACCAAAAAACAGGTGTTTGAGCAAAAATCACAGGTTTTTTAGACTTTTAAGCCCGCGTGGCATGCCTGGAAAAATGCGCGGCACACTTGGACGCGAAAACACAAAGGCACATAACTGTGGCGCGGTGCACCTGTAGGTGCGCGTGGTGTGCCTGTAGCCTTGTTTCCTGTCGGCCCAACAGGTGACCCGACACCAACTCCTGCGCAGCGCTTTTTCACACAAACATGTCGCGCATCTTTCAAGGGTTCTAACGCCTCCAAATCACTTTTAAAAGATGCTCCAAGCTCTCTTAAAAGCCTGCCACTGTTTTTCAAGGTATTTCTTCTGCCTCCCTTAGTTTTTTCAAAAATCGTTCAGTGATGCAAAAGGGTTAAAAATCATAGTTTAAACCATGGTTTCGAGCTTTATGTGAAAACGAAAATAGTTCTGTTTCCAGTGGCTAGCAGTGAAACTTTAAAACTTATGAGTTCTGTTGATAAGAAAAAGACATTAAGCCACTCTCAAAACAAGTGGAAAAGTGGAACAGTTTTGAAACATAGGAGCACAGGGCTTAAAGGGAAAAATAGTGGGTCATTTTTTACACAGTGATCATTAGATGAACTTTGGTGACTTTCCAAAAATATCCTCTGTTTGTTAAAAGGACAAAAAACCGTGTTTTGCCTTTTCAGTTTCATAAAGTAGAATCGGTGGGTAAGCTACCATTTGCATTCGAGGGTGTTATCAAAATTTGAAGTAGGAGAAGCATTAGAGTATAATGAGGGTAGTGTTTTGTTTTAAGGAGGAGTTTGTTGTTGTTGAATGCTATAGGACTTTTTGTAACTACATAGAAAACAAAATAAACTCTGTCCCCTTATCCTATTACAAAGTAACTTTGGACTGTGTATACACTTTGGTTGATTATGTTTATGGTGTTAAATTGATTGGTTGAGTGGCCTACAAAAAGAGAGCGGTGTTTTTAAATTGAAAGGGTTGTTTTTTTGCCTTCCTCTAAAAAGACAAGTGTGTCCTATTGCCTCAAAACACCAAAGCTAGGTGCCCTTACACAGGAAAATCACTTTGACTGTGTTTCTCTTTGTGCATTGTGTATTTATTATAAATATTGGCTGATTGATATGAAAAGGTTGGGAAAGGAAAACAGGGATCTAGAGCTTCAAAGGAGAATGACAGGGCATTACAAGAAGTTAAATCAGTTTGCCCGTCCCAAGTTAAAGACTGCCCAAGAAAAGCTAAAGGAGGCTAAAGGTAAGCGCCCGGCACGGAAAGTGAAGAAAGACACATCAGGACTTCATATTTTGGCTTCTGCTTCAAAACATATTGCTAAGAACCCTTGAGGGTCATACACACCGATTTTGGGCAAATTTTGACATACTTTGGTTTTTTGGCATTTTTGAGTTTTTGGTCAAAACTCATGAAATTCGCCATTTCATTTTGGGGATTCGTTAAAGGAGAAGGATGGTATCATTGGATGCCATAATTTTAGGAGTACACACTCAGCGATTTTCAGGACATTTGGAGATCATTTTCTTCCCCGAAATGGCGAACAATGCTCGATTTTTGCACACTCTGCCCTGTCTATCAGCAGACTATAATTTTTTGTTTTTTACACACAGGTGCAGTTTTGGAGGACTTCCAGGCATAAGATTGGGAAAATTTAAATTTTTCCAGAAATTATACACTTAGATATTTCCAACGAGCTTTCATGAGCCTCGTTTCGACATCAGGAAGGCTGCCAAATGTTGTCGGCAAGTCAGGGGACCTTTTGCTGATGAAAATTTTGAATATTTTTGTAATTTTTGAACCTTCAAAAACTAATATTTCCTCATGTGCGTTTAGCTATTTTTGCACATCAGAAGTAAGGAAAAGTCAATTTAATTCCATTTTTTAGCATTTTCTAGATATTTTATGAGATATTTTGTGCCTTGGGCTTTGCAAAGCCTCAAGGACAAGTTTAGATATTTTGATTAGGCCAATAGGATGGCAAGTTGAACCATGAGGTTTTCCTCACTTTGGCCTATATATTCCAAAGGCTTTCATTGTAAAACAAGGCTGAACTTGAGAAGAGAAGCAATATATGGTCATATAAGCTTTGGAAGAAATACTTGTCTTATGCTTTTGGATTGCCTCTTGGATGCTCTTGGATGAATGAAGAAGGATTCTTGTTGGATTCCATGACTTGGTAGAATGGTATAGTGTCTCTTGCTTTGTTGTTGTCTTCTAGTTTTCATTCAGGAATACATATTTCTTGCTTGCTATAGATCAGTAGAGAAAAAATTTGAGATATGCCCTTGGAGGCACCTCAAATTTCCTGTTTCTTCATAGCTTTCATTTTTTCCTCTTCCTTAGTTACATTTTTGAATTCTTAACTGCTCTTTAATAACTTGAGGATATTGTTGCTTGTTTCAATCATAGTTCTATGCATGCTAAGTATGATTTACGGTATGCCCTACTTACCTATGGCTAGTTATAGTTCCATCCGTGAAATTTCTCTTTGACTAATTAGATTATCATTTTGTTTGAACCAAGGAGGCCTAGTTCTGATCTAGCCCTTTGCCTAAAACTATGCAAATCTTGTTGTTCAAAGTGCCCAGTAACTTGAAGTATTGTGTTTAGGCGTTTCGCCATAGTAATTTAAGTTGTTTGTCTTTATAAAGTGTTTTCCCCAAAGTCTGATAGCCATTTCCTAAAGTTAGGGGGTCATATACTTCTATGCATGGCTTGAATGTTTATTTCTATGTATTGATTAGCTTATAGTTACATTTTGCATGATTAATGGTTTTCCCTACCATGCTTATGTTATCTATTACACTAGTTATGCTTGAAACTCTTTGTTGTTCACAAACTTGATGTCCATTTACTCCATTTTACCCAAAGATCCTTTCTACCTTGAATCAAATCATCCCTTCAACAGCCTTGTATCACCGTCTTATAGCTTTCTTGACCTTTTCGACCCCAGAGCCCAGTTGATCTGACATATTTTTACCTATCTCGTATATTTGATTAGTTTCATCCCTCACAACTTAAAAAACCAAAACCAAAAACACATTTCATAAATAGACTAAAATCAGAACACAATAAGCAAACACACAGATATCCCTTACACATATAGAGATAACCCTCTCTGAGTCCAGTAAGGCTAGGTCCTTGGGCTCCAAAGCTTGGTTTGATGTTACAGTGTCATTTGGCTTTCCAATCAGCCAAATCACTGGACCCTAACATAATGGCGATCACGGTGGGACTCGGAGTAATAAACAAGCTTAGTTTCCCTAATCTTTAGAGACCTTTAAGAATACTATCTGATTGAATTATCCCACCGCTCACTAACATAATGGGGATCACGGTGGGACCTATTGAGTACATGATAGTCTAGCAAACTCTTATAAACTCTTTAGTCCTTCAACATTTAACTTAGACCATCAGCCTTTAGAATCATTTAGAGAAAACTCTCTCTTTCACCATCTTAGCAAACTGATGAATTAGGTTTATAACACTCTTACATAATAGGTTGCACATAAAGAACTCCCAAAAAAAAAACTCCCATAGATTGGTTTTTGACAGTATTGGTGGTGGACCATACACATATACCTCAAAACAACTAAAAATCCACCTGGCGACTCCACTAGCCTCCAGTAGGCCTTACTATTTTACCGAACTCTAGATTACCATTTGATCGACCTATCCCACCGCTCACTAACATAATGGCGATCACGGTGGGACTTTGAGTCAAAGCATCCTAGGTATCCCTTGGGAACTCTCAAAATTTCATTCAAACTTAGAAGAGTAGAATATAACATTTTCACCATCTTAGCAAAATGATGATTCAATCATAGGAAGCACCTCCAAACCTCACAAGAAAGAAGTCCATAGAATCATTTAGAGTAAACTCTTTTTGCTATCGCCACCCTAGCAAAATGTCGGAACAAGTTTAGAATACTTTAGATAAACCATAGGCTGCACATAAAACTCAAAAAAACCCCAAAACATTCCCATATTGGCTTTTTCCCTAGTTACTGGTGGTGGACCATAGCTACATATTTTCAAAAAAAACCATGTTCCACCTGGAAACTCCACTAGCCTCCAGTAGGCCTAAAAATCTCCATAAAGACCAAAAATTTTCATAAACCATAACTTTCCGCTAACTCATCCTTCCAAAAATTTAAACTGAGGGTAGAAGCTATGTAATCAGTGACAAACTAAGTATAACTTAGCGATTTAGAAAAACCTCACCTAAACATAGGAGATAAGCAGAATCCTTCTTGCCAAGAGAACCATTAGCTTGTCCATACAGCCTAGCAAAATGTTGAAACCAAGTAAATCACTCTTCTTTGCAAGTTTCCATCTCAAATCTTGCTATAAAATTTTTCCCAAAGCATCTTTGATAGTGTTGGTGGTGGACCATAGTTTTCATAAAAATCCACCTGGCGACTCCACTAGCATCCAGTAGGCCTATTTCCTCACTAGTCCTTATAAAGTCTCCTAGGAATGCATTAATCAATCCCAATCATGCTGATGGTGAACAACATAGTTCAAATCCTCCACCTGAGAACACAAAGGAGATATGCTCCAATGAGCAGAGAACATATCCCTGGACTCCCACACAAAATGCTTACAGACGTAGATTGGGCAAAAAACCTACCTCTCTTTCGAGATGAAAATGTTGATGATCCATTTTTACACCTCATCAATTTTCATATACATGTATGGAGGTTAAAGGTTGAATGGCATGAGGACTGCCTCATGAAAATGTTCATGGGTACATTAGAAGAAAAGGCAAGAGAATGGTATCAAAGCCTAGAACCTGGCATCTTGTTTTCTTTGAAGGATTTCCACAAAATATTTTTTAAACGCTATATAAGGAATTTTCCATCTCTATCATTGGCTGAAAATTGTTGTGATCAATTTGAAAACCTCATACAACACCTTGTAAGCATTGAAGAAAACTTAGGAAATTGGCATCCTAAAGATTTTTTAGAGGAGATCCATAATTTTCTTACCAACCATCAAGATGACCAAAAAGAGTTGATCCTAGATGAAATCCATCAAAAAATAAGAGAGGAGCCACAAGATCTCTTTGAAAAGGTTGAAACAAATAACAATCCATCTGCCCTTCCTTGTAAAATATAAGAGGACATTCAGCCACAAGATCAACTTCCACTAAAAATGGAAAGAAATTGTTGCCCAATTCAAAGAAAATAGAAAATACCTCCTCCTTTAACTGAAGAGGAAATAGATCGACTTATAAACATCCAGAAAACCTCCGAAACTTCATATAACCAAAACTTCTCTAATCTTTCTCCTGTTAATCTTGCATATCATAAGTCAGAAAATAGATTTGTAAATAAATTTGAAGAAAAGAAATATGATAGTACAATGTACATGGCTGGTGACATTATTGATGTTAATGATTCTCCAATATTTGATCAATATGTTGGTGATTATGATTTCCAAACAGAAGCTAACTTTGCAGAGGACTCAGTTTTTGATTTTCGGGAGGAAGCTCAGTTTCATAAACTTGGGAAAAGTAGGCAGCCAATACAGGTCATCTATGACACTGATGAGGAGAGCCTTGAGAATTTAGAAGTAAGTGAAGAGTCTCAGACTCTTTGCTCTACTTCACTTCAGTCCATCAGAGATGACATTCACATAATTGGAAATCAGTAGTTTTTCAGCCTTGATGATGAGGTTGAGGAGGATGATGAAATTCTCAAGTATGTTAAAAATGAGAAGCCTTTTCCTGAAATGGTTGAGAAAATCCTTTTAGACATGGAATATTCCTTTACTCCAGATTTGCAACCACCAAGTTCCATTGAGTTACAAATTGCAGATGAATAAATAGAGGTTGATAAACACGTAGGAGTTGTTACACTATCCTTTCAAGATAATTTACTGTCAAAATGTATCCTTGCCCATCAACCTAATGAAATTCACACAGTTTTCAACCCACCCTATCAAAACAAATCAGCTTGGAAGGAAAACTACACTGCAATATATGATGAGCCTGACAGTTCAAGTGATCATGAGCAAGAGGAAGAGTTGCTTTACCAAGGGGGTCCCAAATATAGCCAAGTGGAAGAAAGAGTAGTCCTGAATGAAGCCCATATATCAAATCCTCTAGATTAGGTATTATTCCAAGATCCATTTGTTGTTTTCCTTGAGAAATCTGAAGGAGTAGTGGGTTCTATCATGAACAAGTTGCTACCAAGAATGAGAAAAAACTTAAGCACTACTGTCCGAAAACAAGCCAAATGGAGGTGGCCTTTTCATTACTTCAGCATCATGAAAGAACTAAACCATAATCAACCATGCAATCATTTACTTGACTGGATATATTGGAAAGAAGATTTTACCAAATGAATGTATGTTGAGTATAGTTTAGACTAGGATAGACAGATAGCGGTGAAAAATAAGCTCAGCCTTGTGAGCATCTTTTCAGTTTTAGTTTGTTTGAAGAAAAAGTAAAAAGTAGAAAAGTCAAAAACAATAGAAAAGAAGGCAGTTGAAAAATAGAAAAGGGCCCCAGGTTCCAAAAAATAGACTTTCGGAAAGTGTGCAAGTCTAAACGCCGCTACTAGTACTCAAATGTCTTGTTCAGTTATCTAGCCTAATCATAGTTGAACATGTTTAAATTTATTTGCTGATAATTTAGTGAGTGGAAAATATGGTCAACATTGTGTAAGCTTGACTTATTAAAGAGAGTGGATTAGGAAAAGATACTATTTCCACACGCCCAAAACAGAACCAAAGAGGGAAATGGGGATGAAAAAAAAAGTGTGCATCTTAGCCCTGTTTTTCCTAGTTTCCATTTTATGAAAAATAATGTTTGTGTGCAGGTTGTCTTTTATGCCGCAAATGCAAGAGAAATCAAACTATTCAACCCTGATTTGATCATTTTAAATTTCATGTTTTAGATTATAGAATAAATCTTGTCAAACAGCTTAATCTTGACAGTTGATCTAGTTTAGGTAGAGTAATGAAAGAGTTCATCAGTTTAATCTGAACTCCCAGCAGATATAAGTGTATAACTAGATAGGGTCATTTTGCAAAAAAGAAAAATATATATTTTCAAAAGGCTTCTAGTTCAAATGCGCCAAAAGCAAGAAAAAAATGTTAGGAAAGATAGTGGGGTGGGAAGAAATATCATTGATGCTAATCATGCTGTCACTTTTCAGGAGTAGGATCAAAGAAACATGAAAATTTGTGCCAATGGGCAAGGAATTGGTCTTCATAAGCCAAAGATATGAAATTCTGGACACCTCCTGAAAAGGAGCTTCCCTCCACAAATGGAGCCACTGTTAGTCATCAGTATTTTTTTTTACTTGTTGGTGATGAATAGTTGTAACAGTGAAGTTTTCCAGCAGCCGATCTAAAATTTTTTCAAATTTTCCAGCTCGGAAAACACCCATAAAACGTTTTCGCCCTCCTACTTTTTCAGTTCGCCCATGACGAGATAAAACCTCATTATCAAATCCTACATAGCCTCAGCCATACTAGTCTGCCCATCAGCTCTAAAAAAACCATTCAAATCCATTCAAACAGTCTCCCCTAAATTAGTAAGTGGCGCTTTAAAGCATTTCACCCTTGGCAAACTATCAAAGAGCCAAAAACCTCCATCTGCTATATACCAGTCATAAAAAACCTTCCTACTCTTCTAATGAAGTTGGTTACAGCCCTAGGTCGCACCACTAATACACCCTTAAGTCCCAGCAATCCATAGACCATAAGTCAAGCTGATTGTATGTGTCTTTACAGTGTTTGATGGATATTTCAAGTACATAAACATACCAGCATCTCAGAAGACAATTTTTGGCTGCACATGAGAAGACAGCTACTTCTCAATGTGATGAAAGCCTAAAATAACAAGCAGCATTATCAAGAGGCTAATGACATGACTTGGCTAAGAACCTCCTTCATTTATAAGTAGAGGGTTTAAAGACCAAAGCACCTCCTTCATCTATAAGCAGAGGGCGACAGACAAAGTTTGATTTTAAGAGTTGCAACTTACTGTAAGACAGATTTTTTTTTAATGAACAGTGAGACAATGACTAGGGTTTTCTGAAGAAAAGTTATGATTGCAGGCAGAAGTAAAAGCAGTAGTGTTTTTCAAAGCTTGTTTGTCTGCCATCATGTATAAGGTGAAACCTTTGCCAAGCATGCTCATCAAACATTCTTTAGCAGATTAAGACAGAGGTTAAAGAACATCAGACATTTCACCAAGTAAAGGGCCTCCTTCATTCATAAGCAGAGGGCTAAGGCATTGACTGATTTCAAGGTTTCATTGATCAAAGATGAGTGGTAAGAACAGTAAGGAAAAGTTGAAATAGAAAAACAAGGTAAGAGAACATGAAGGAAAGAAGGGGTACCACTGCAATCCAATCGGTCAAAACTTGTCTCTTAACAAGGTTTCTTTCAAAAGACAGTTTGCAGCCCAAACAAAACAAACTTGAAGAGTGGTTCAGAGACAGTTCATTACATAGGCAAAAGAACTGATGATGATTATGTTTCAAAGGGTACTTAGTTTCCTGATTCAAAAGAGGATGACCTTCAGATTACTTATCATAAGTTGACAAAGAAAATTTGAGTTTAGTTCTTCCCAAGAAAGGTATTGCAGCTAGACACAGTTGTTCATAAAATGCAAGAAGGACTTTGACATGTTTTTATGATTCTGGAGAAAAATTCAAAACAAATATAGGCATGATTCATTATAAAAAGGCCAAAGGTACCATATCAATGCATTTTGAGTAAAGAGAGGAGTATTAAATAAAATTCCGTTTTCAAATGGACAGAGGTGGAAGGGCCTGAGCAAATGCAACTCCATTTTTCACCCACAGCTAGAAATTGGGTTTAAAAGACACCTAGCAGTCAAGTCATTTTCACAGTAGGGCCTTATCACCTTTGAAGCACCCATAACAGACAATATTATTTTAAATTTGAAAGGGTAAATCTGTTTCCCTGCAAAATGGAAAAGTGCTTCATAACTCATTGGTGTATTATTGGGAAAATGTTACATTCTGAAAAGGGCATTAAAGAGTCAAGAGTGGCAGAGTTTCTCCTTTAAATGAAGCACAGTGAAAATGCAGTATAGGAAATTCAAAACTCCCAAGCAAGGCCTTTCCACCTAAAACACATTCTCACTATGCTATCTTTTCAAAAAATCAAAATTCACCTTTTTATCAAAAATCATTGCAAGGGGTCGTTTAAAACTTGTCAAAAAGTTTTCAAAACCTCCACCAAGTGAATGAGAAAGGGCTTGGATTTTTCTGCTTTAACAAAAGTTAATGACTATTGTTGATCCATTTTTCAAGTTACCCAAGCGCGAACAAAGCTCCTCTTGTTACCCTCGAGACCAAAAAAGAGGTGTCTGAGCAAAAATCATAGGTTTTTTACGCTTTTAATCCCGCTCGGTGCGCCTGGAAAAATGCGCGGTGCGCTTGGAGGCAAAAACACAAAGGCACATAATTGTGGCGTGGCGTGCCTGTAGCCTTGTGTACTGTCGGCCCGACAGGTGACCCGACACCAACTCCTGCGCGGTGCTTTTTCACACAAACATGCCACGCATCTTTCAACGGTTCTAACACCTCCAAATCACTTTTAAAAGCTGCTCCAAGCTCTCTTAAAAGCCTGCCACCATTTTTCAAGGTATTTCTGCTGCCTCCATTAGGTTTTTCAAAACCTATTCAGTGATGAAAAAGGGTTAAAAATCACAGTTAAACCACAGTTTTGAGCTTTGTGTGAAAACGAAAATTGTTGTGTTTCCAGTGGCTAGAAGTGAAACTTTAAAACTTATGAGTTCTGTTGATAAGAAAAAGACATTAAGCCCCTCTCAAAACAAGTGGAAAAGTGGAACAATTTTGAAAGATAGGAGCACAGGGCTTAAAGGGAAAAACAGTGGGTCATTTTTTACACAGTGATCATTACATGAACTTTGGTGAATTTCCAAAAATCTCCTCTGTTTGTTAAAAGGACAAAAAATCGTGTTTGGCCTTTTCAGTTTCATAAAGAAGAATCAGTGGGTAAGCTACCATTTGCATTCGAGGGTGTTATCAAAATTTGAAGTAGGAGAAGCAGTAGAGTATAATGAGGGCAGTGTTTTGTTTTAAGGAGGAGTTTGTTGTTGTTGAATGCTATAGGACATTTTGTGACTACATAAAAAACAAAATAAACTTTGTCCCCTAATCCTATTACACAGTAACTTTGGACTGTGTATAAACTTTGGTTGACTATGTTTATGGTGTTAAATTGATTGGTTGAGTGGCCTACAAAAAGAGAGCAGTGTTTTTAAATTGAGAGGGTTTTTTTTTTTTCCTTCCTCTAAAAAGACAAGTGTGTCCTATTTCCTCAAAACACCAAAGCTGGGTGCCCTTACATAGGAAAATCATTTTGACTGTGGTTCTCTTTGTGCATTGTGTATTTATTATAAATATTGGCTGATTGATATGCAAAGGTTGGGAAAGGAAAATAGGGATCTAGAGCTTCAAAGGAGAATGACGGGGCATTACAAGAAGTTAAATCAGTTTTCCTGTCGCAAGTTAAAGACTGCCTAAGAAAAGCTAAAGGAGGCTAAAGGTAAGTGCCCGGCACGGAAAGTGAAGAAAGACACATCAGGACTTTATATTTTGGCTTCTGCTTTAGAACATATTGCTAAGAACCATTGAGGGTCATACACACCGATTTTGGGCAAATTTTGACATAGTTTCGTTTTTTCGCATTTTTGAGTTTTTGGTCAAAACTCATGAAATTCACCATTTCATTTTGGGGATTCGTCAAAGGAGGAGGATGGTATCATTGGATGCCATAATTTCAGGATCACACACTCAACGATTTTCAAGACATTTTGAGATCACTTGCTTCCCCGAAATGGCGAAAAATGGTCACTTTTTGCACACTCTGCCCAGTCTATCAGCAGACTATAATTTTTGGTTTTTTACACACAGGTGTAGTTTTGGAGGACTTCCAGGCATCAGATTGGGAAAATTTCAGTTGTTCTAGAACTTAGATGCTCATATATTTCCAACGAGCTATCATGAGCCTCGTTTCAACATCGGAAAGGCTGCCAAATGTTGTCGGAAAATCAGGGAACCTTTTGCTGATGAAAATTTTGAATATTTTTGTAATTTTTGAACCTTAGAAAACTGATATTTCCTCATGTGCGTTTAGCTATTTTTGCACATGAGAAATAAGGAAAAGTCAATTTAATTCCCTTTTTTAGCATTTTCTACAGATTTTATGAGATATTTTGTGCCTTTGGCTTTGCAAAGCCTCAAGGACAAGTTTAGATATTTTGATTAGGCCAATAGGATGGCAAGTTGAACCATGAGGTTTTCCTCACTTGAGCCTATATATTCGAAAGGCTTTCATTGTAAAACAAGGCTGAAATTGAGAAGAGAAGCAATATATGGTCATATAAGCTTTGGAAGAAATACTTGTCTCATGCTTTTGGATTGCCTCTTAGATGCTCTTGGATGAATGAAGAAGGATTGTTGTTGGATTCCATGACTTGGTAGAATGGTATAGTGTCTCTTGCTTTGTTGTTGTCTTCTAGTTTTCATTCATGAATACATGTTTCTTGCTTGCTATAGATCAGTAGAGAACAAATTTGAGATATGCCCTTGGAGGCACCTCAAATTTCTTGTTTCTTCATAGCTTTCATGTTTTCCTCTTCCTTAGTTACATTAAAGAATTCTGAACTGCTCTTTAATAACTTGAGGATATTGTTGCTTGTTTCATTCATAGTTCTATGCATGCTAAGTATGATTTACGGTACGCCCTGATTACCTATGGCTAGTTATAGTTCCATCCGTGAAATTTCTCTGATTAGATTATCATTTTGTTTGAACCAAGGAGGCCTAGTTCCGATCTAGCCCTTTGCCTAAAACTATGCAAATCTTGTTGTTCAAAGTGCCCAATAACTTGAAGTATTGTGTTTAGGTGTTCCGGCATAGTAAGTTAAGTTGTTTGTCTTTCTTAAGTGTTTTCCCCAAAGTTTGATAGCAATTTCCCAAAGTTAGAGGGTCATATACTTCTATGCATGGATTGAATGTTTATTTATATGTATTGATTAGCTTATAGTTACATTTTTCATGATTAATGGTTTGCCCTACCATGTTTATGTTATCTATTAAACTATTTATGCTTGAAACTCTTTTATGTTCACAAACTTGATGTCCATTTACTCCATTTTACCCAAAGATCATTTCTACCTTGAATCAAATCGGCCCTTCAACAGCCTTGTATCACCGTCTTATAGCTTTCTTGACCTTTTCGACCCCATAGCCCAGTTGATCTGACATCTTTTTACCTATCTCGTATCTTTGATCAGTTTCATCCCTCACAACTTAAAAAACCAAAACCAAAAACACATTTCATAACTAGCCTAAAATCAGAACACAATAAGCAAACACACATATATCCCTTACACATATAGAGAGAGCCCTCTCTGAGTCCAGGAAGGCTAGGTCCTTAGGCTCCAAAGCTTGGTTTGATGTTACACTGTCATTTGGCTTGGCTATCAGCCAAATCACAGGACCCTAACAACTAGCACCACCCTACCACCCTATAGAAGAATAAAAGAAGAATGGACTCCCGTACCAAGGAAAATGATCCACTTCACAATGCTATATAATGATGTAGAATAAGAAGACACACTAGACCATAACCCCAACTATGACACAACCACCTAATGATGATCCTAAACCTCTCGAAATTGCCTCTTCAAATCTTGGTAGATAGACACTTGTATAATTTTTACAATGATGTATTTACAATGACTTAGTACAATGATACCTTTACAGTGATTGTATGCAGTGCTACCCACTTGAGGTCTTCATGTCATGAACTTCTTTCTACTGTTGTGGACCTTTATTGCTGTTGTTTTCATGCTATCCTCTGTTGCACCTTGCTTTGCTTTGCTACCCTAGAATGTTTGGTCCTTTGCAGCCCTTGACAACATATGATCTAGATTTTTCTTGCCTTCTGGGATATCGATATTGAATATGGTGTATCTCTATTATTTCATCTCTCCAATATGTTATTCTCATTTCTTTATTAATCTTATTCTTCTTTCCAATGCCACTGGTCTGACCCAATTTGGATTCTTCAAGAGAGAGTTATGCCCAATCTCTCACAATGACCTAATCATGGACTGTTTCAATAGAGAAAACTTGTATGGCATCCCACATGTCATTGTTTCTTCATTTGGCTCTGAAATTGATACAAAAAAAACCAAATTCCATGAAATATCTACCACTTTTTAGAGAATTCCAATCCGATACTCAGAGAGAGAGTTATGACAATTTTTCCAATGTCACTTCTTTGAGATGAAGTTTACCAACCTGCAAAAACACCGACTTCAACCGATCATATTACCAAAAATGTTGTGCACCTTGATCTAAAATTTTTACAGAAGCATTCCTCAGGATTTCATATTTGCCTCTGTTAGACACCTATACCAATAGGTATCATTTTTCATGATTGTCTTGATCGAACTATGCAATATGTTCAAACATTTTTCTTGTGCAAAGGTGTTCCATATTCTCGAAAAACCAAAGAATCAAAAAATTTAAAAAATGTAAAGAGGGTATACCCTAAAAGAAAAATCAAAGGGTAAAAAGAATAAAATGGTCAAAAGAGTGAAAGAAATGAACCCCAAACAAAAATAGACCAGGAAAGTGTGCAAGTTTAAATGCCACTACTATTTCATCTTTCTGTAATAAAGCAATTGTGTGCAGCTTGTCAAACTTTTGCCACAATTTATGAAGAGTCAGACTGTTTAAACTTGACTCATTCATGTTTCAATTTCATGTTGAAGAATAGAGAATAAATATTTGACCAAATTGTTTAATCTTGGCAGATAAGTAGATAGGTAGAGATAATAAAAGGGGCTCAACAGTTTAATCTGAGCCCTTGGATGTAATAAGGGTAGAATTAGATAGATTTGCCATGTAAAAGAAAAAGAAGATTGATAAGGGTTTGCAAGTCCAAATGCACCCTAATAAAGAAGAAAAAATGGTAGTGTAAAATAGATAGGGTAGGTAGATGGTGTTGCAAAGTTTCATATGATGAATGATGGTGCTAAATGTGTTTGATCTTTAATTTTCATCACAAGTACTGAAACAAGAAATGCACTGGAAAATTCAAAGGAAGCAAAGTCAAAATCATTAACTTCCCACATCACTTTTTCCCTAAGAGTTTTACTAATTTCCCTAAAAATTGCTAAGGTATTTGGAGATTAAAGGGGCTCAAGGCATTTCCTTGACTTTTGGAGGGACCGGACCCTCGGCCTGATGATCAAAAAGACCTAAGTACTTGAAGTTATTTATCATTATAATCATTCACTTTTATCTTTTTCCTAAGTAAAATTCTATTTTACTTAGGAAAATCATGTAAATTTCCATAATAAACCCTCAAAATTACTTACTATTCTATGTTTAAGTGTTGAAATTGAGATGATAGAATTTGCTTCAGAAATCTTCACTTTCTTAGTTATAGTTAAAGTATTTTGAGTTTACCTTGTCCTTTGTCATGTTAACTTTTGATTTATTTATTAAATCCCTAGTGAAAAACCCTTATCCTATAGTACATAACTCCTTCTTACCTAAATATCCCAAAAACCCCTCTTATTATAAGTTTCGGCCAAAGTTAATTAATCCCTTTTGTTGAATAAAAATCCCCCAATAAAAACCCTTTGGCTAAAATATACCCATATAGAATATTTCCCTACCCCTATGGTGAATAAACGACATTTATTTATTACCATATAATAAGAAATATAGAAAAAGGTTTTAACATATAGTTTTATATGTTTAAAAGGAAAAAATAAAACCCATTCCCTTAGCATTTTAATTCCGCTCGATACTTTAACCTTAGTTAAAAACCCTTGACCCTGCCGTAACCATGTATAAACTATGGGGTTAATTAGTCACCAGGATTAATTAATAACCATTCATTCCACCAACCAAACGCCCCCCGGGATATTTAATTAAGTTAATCATGTTTTAAAACCCCGTTGGGCCCGCACGTTAAAACTCTGCCAATTCCACATCCCGTCCACCGTCAGATCGCCTCCCCGATGATCAATGGCCTAGGATCATTCCGCTGGCCGTCTCGCGTCTGGAAGATAACGAGCGGGGGCGAAGTGGTTTTGGAATATTCCTCCAACCACGTGTCAAACGATTAATGGAATCGCTCCCTGCGCGCTGAATACCACCATCTCCCTAAGAGCGGTGCGGAAATTACCGCTTACCGCCCGGACCCGATGACGCGTCCTCCCATACCGGATGACGTCATCCTGGAAAAAAATCAAAATCCCCATTGACTTTGAAAATAAAACAAAAATTCATGTTTTTCTGTCATTTTCACTGCTGAAAATGACTGCGTCCTGCACTGAAGAATTCGAAAATTCCGCTGATTAAGACGCCGCCAACCAAAATTGCTGAACACCATTGTTAGACCAGTGCCCAAGCATCCATCCGCCATTGACTAGTACCCGTAAAGTTCAAACTTCTCCATCAAATAGGTATTTATTCATTTTCTTGTTGGAACTCTTTGAAAAAATCAACTTTCCTGTGTTAAAATTCATGCCAGAGTCTGAAAAAGGGTTAATGTCAGTCTATTCGTGTTCTTGCAAGTAAAATCAAAGCTCCTAGAATCAAAATTGCGCCCGGTCTATGAAGAAAACCCAGAAACTTCCATTTTGAATACACATGAACCATAATGGAAGCTCCGACAGCCCTGAATGTAACCCCATTGAATGCCCCTCACAGAGAGTTAGAATACTTACCTTTACTGGATAAAGACTTCCAAATTAAAGACTTAGGTTTCGATGAAAGTCCTCTTCAAATTTATTGTCGCTGCAGAGACAATTATTTGAAGGGTCTGGATGTCATTGGATTGTGGGAATCCAATTTCCCGAGATATCTTATCCCCTCAGTCTATATTTTCCCAGAAATCATCCACTACTGCCACTCCAACTATGATTCAACTCAAAGGGCAGTGTTGTCTCCTGATCAGAGTATCCTTTTCCCCATCACTCCTCAAGCTATCAATACAATGCTCCATTTTGAACCTGATCAAGATCTTACTCCTTTTTCCATGGAAGAACTACTTGAAAAGTCTACCCAACTATCCCCAGAAAAATTGAAATGCATTTGTCAGACTTTTATGTTACCTGAACATCAACCTAAGAGGCCTCCTCCGTATGGTTTTTCTTATTTTAATAATTTGGGCAAACTCATCCTCAATATGATATCCTTTGTCATGGGTTCCAATACAAGTGAATATGTTGATGAAATAACCCTGGTATTGATGTCTATTTTTACTCCTGGGCAACCTCCTGCAGTAAAATATGACTTTGCATCTTTCATTGCCAATAAAATCCATGACCAGTTCATGAGGCTAGATAATGAGAAAGTGTTTAAATATTCCTCAGTCATTTACCATCTCATCATCTATTATCAATCAGAGAAGTTTCCTTTTCCTATCGAAAAACTTCATGCCAAGGGAAACCCTAGATCAGTTATATTTTGGTCTGCCATAACTCACTCTTCCTATGATTCTCCCTATTCTTATGCTGAGTTCATCGATCTTTTTGTATATCCTGCAACTACCTTGTTGACAGGAATTCCCCCTCCAAGGCTCAGTAATGAGATTAATAAGACTTTGCAGCTTTCAAAGACATATAAAGTTGGGGACTGGTATTTATATCAAAATCATTCAGTCTTTAGAATATATGGATGTGAATTATATCCATTCAGGTTGCCAAAATATGTGCCTATGAGACTTTTTTCCTTAGAATATTTCAGGCAAATGAATAATTCTGATATGATTCATTTTTGTAGGGTAAAAAAGAAAGCCCAACTCAGGATCAAAAGTCAATTAGGTCCCTTCATATGCAATTCTAGGGACGTTGAGCGAGAAGCAGAAGATATCCTACAAAATCATTGCAAGTTACCAAGGAGTTTTCGTTGGATTCCTTATGATCCATTCAGTTTTATCTGTGATAAAAGAATGAAGAACAAATCATCCCCATATATTCACCACACGATTCCTGAAATAGAATAATATGCTAACCAAGATGAGTGGGTGGAAGGAACACTAGTTGAGCAAGATAATGAAGAAGACAATAGAAACAAAATTATGAAAGATCTTGAGAAAAAGTTTGACCTAGAATCTTTTGGTCAAGTGTAGGTACCTCACATTGGCACTTCTTCAGCAGGAAATCTCCAACAGGGGTTACAGGAAGAGATTCCATCAATTGCAGTAGAGTCTAAAGGCAAAGGGAAGGAATCTGAAATACAGGTCATTGAAACTTTCATCATGGCAGAGAAACCTCAAACCTCCAAGGCACCAGATCAAACACAGGTTTCTCCTACTCAAGTAAATCATCCTAAAGTTTCAGAATTGCAAACTCCATCTAATATGGAAATATGCAAGAAAAGACAGGCTCCAGATCCTACTCCTCCCAAAGAATCCTCAGAGCTACATCAAGCTAAAAAGCAGAAACCCGATCCACTTCCAGAAGTGGAAATTATTGATGAGATGTTTGATGATGAAAGAGAAGATAGTCAACTAACTGGGACAGTTAGTGAAACACACACAGGCCACAAAGGAAAAGAATTGCAAAAAAAGTTGAGTACTGAAGTATCTTCTTTTAAGCCACCAAAAATAGATGCAGGTGATATAAAGAGAACTTTCATTAATATAAAAGCAAAGAATGATCCATTTAGAATGAAGGTATATGATCAGTATCTAAAAATGGCTCCACACAATCAAGAAATATTGATGTGAGCATTTGACATTCAACAAGGCAAAATGATGATGAGCCATTTCAAATCCAAAGTACCAAAGCCCATGATAGCATCTGATTATATTAGAACCAATTTTGAGGTCCTAGCAAAAGATATTCATCCCTTGGACCAGATAGAGTTGCATAGACAAACTGGGGAAATGATATACTCCACCCTTGCTGATAAGGCCATGGCAGCCCTTAGGCTGCGAGATTCTTTAAATAATACAAACACACAATTGCAAATTGAGAAGGCTTCTTCTCAGGTAAAAGATAACAGAATAAAGTCTCTGGAAGATATAATCATAAGTTTGGGTCACAATCCCAAAGATATCAAAATAATTGAAGCACTAATTAAAAAGAAAGATGATATTGCTGCACTGAGAAAGCAGCTGAAATTTCCAGCCTCAAGACATCCCCAGACCCAAGAAGTTTTGAAGGAAAATTCACAGGAAGAAATGATGGAGTTGCTCTTAAAAATAACTGAGCAACTGAGTGAAACAGAGAAAGAATTAGAATAGACATTAAGATAAAAATAGGATATCATGAAAACATCCACAACAGAGATCACTACAGGTACCACAACAGCAGATCAACAAATAGAGTCAGCACAGGTAAACACTTCTGGTTTAATTTCTGATGAATTGGTAAAACAAATGGAAAGTTTAAAACTCAGAGTCACAGAACTTCAAACCACAAAATTGCAGCTAGTAAATTTGGAGCAAAAATATGATATATCTAAGAAGACTGTTGCTGATAATACCAGGGAAATTAAAAGGTTGGAAAAATTGGTTAAGGCTTTAGAAAAAGATCTTTCATTAGAGAAGCCTTTGAGAGAAATAAATGAAATTCTTTGGGATAATATAATTGAGTCAATAAAAAGTATTTGGTCCTTTTTTCAAACGATATTTGAACAAAATGACTTGATCAAAGTAGCTCAGGAAGAAATAGACAAAACAAGAGATGAATTAAGGGGTAGACCTAAGCACGCCAATCAACTTATACAGTTTTTGAACACCCGGACTAAGCAACAGCTTGCAGAATTAGGAATTGATGACAGGACAGGCACTATTTTAGAAATAAAAAGAGTTTTTACCAAAAGAACTCTTATGCAGAATTTGGAAAGGAAATGCTCAGATATTCTGGAAGAAATCAATGCTTTTAAAGGGAAATTTCAAGTTTTATTGGACAGTGGGTTACCTAGTCCTATGCTCTCAGAGGACAAGATAATGGACCTGGAAACCTATGTTAACAAAATAGATATACATGCTCATAACACAACTGCTCATTCTATCAGTTCGTCAGGAGCAACATTACCAACAGGGAGGAATCTCTACGACAAGTTAAAGAATTTGTTTCATTTTGAGCAGGAAATAAAGTATTTGTTCCCTAATCAGCCTAATTTTTACAAATACACAGAGGTTGATGAAACATTAAGAAAACTTAAAAGAACCATAATAGCAGAAGATCGATGGTGGGAAGACTTATTGGACATTTTATGAAATTTATCTTCAGGTTGAGAATTTTATCTTTTTACTATCATGTAAAGGATAAATAATGAGCACAGGTTAAAGAGTATCAGTTTGGCAATTGAAAGAGTATCAGTAGAAACAAAGAGTACCAAACAAGCAAAATAATTACTCAAAGGGACAGCATCGAGCCCTATTATAGCACCTGCCTCCAGCACATCCACAAAAAAAGGAAACAACACACCAGCAATTACATTTTGTCCTATCTACGAGACCATTTGTCTCCTTTTTATTGTAACTTATTCATTAGTCACCCTAGATTAGTGGCTAGGTTAGTGTGAGATATTTTCAATCATTTTTTGTATAAATAAACCCTCAAAGAGAGTATTGAGTGTGGATTCTACTACTTCGCTGTGACATTGATGTTTTTGGAATAAAAGCGTTTTGGAGAAATTTATTTGTGGCTTGCTGGATGACAATTTGAAGCTCAGGACTTTTTGCAGGATTCATGTGTTGGACTGCAGTTCAATAAGTCTTTCTATCATATGTCTTAAGTTTTATATTTGTTTATAATATCATTGTGTCCATTTCTGAATACTTGACATAAAATAATAACTCAGAATTTACTTAATTGTACTCTGAGTTCAGTTGTGATTATTCTAAATGTTTTCCTCTAAATTAGTTATAAGCAATGAATTCTTAATTGCTCTTGCTTCGCTAATTTAAACATTTTGGTTACTATAGTAAAGAATTCTTCACTGCTCTTTATTTGTAATCATTTCATTTCTTTCTTTTGAACATGGTGAAAGATTCTTAACTGCCTTTCATCCCTTCAAATCCATTCCATCCACTTTAAATTTTAAGGATTGTTCTCTGTTTGGCTATCTTGCCCTGCAAAGCCATCTTGTGTGTAGAATAGAAATCCAGTAAAGCCATCCTTTGACTCCATAGCCCAATGGCCTGAAAATATTCAACCTTGCTCTTAGTTGGCGAATTCCACCATTCAAACAAAATCAAAACTCTTGGACTTATAACTAGCCTAAAACTTTCTAAGAACAAAGATAAATTATAAAGAGAGAGCCCTCTCTGTATGCAGATGGGCTAGATTCTGCATCTGAAGGTTGGTTTGTGGTTACCTCGGGTATACTTTCCTTTTCCACAACTTCAAGGAAAACCTGAGTGATAACATAGTGGCGACTCCACTGGGGAACTGAATCATTTTATTGTTAATATTGTTCACTTATAAGCTATAGATAGAGTCTGAAGATCAGCCAGGTAGCCTTTGAAATTATTTTGCTCTGCAACTGTATAGTAAATAAATGCTGCTTCAGTCTATCTCTGATTTAGCTTATACAATGAGCCTTAATTTCAAATGTTTAATCAGACTCTCTAGTTTAATAAATCTTTGAGAAAATTTTAAATCACAAATTGTTATTTCTTGAAGAATTTATAGAAGTTGCATTTTCTTTTCAATTAAAACCAAAAATCCAAAAACATATATCATCTAGGAAAACTGGCTTTAGAAAGCATTCGTCACACTAGGTCAAATCCTGACCCCAATCCACCACCGATATTTGAAAATCCGAATCTGATTCCTAGGATTCTTAGAAGACAAGGAAGTCAAGAAAGTTCTGAAAGAGGAAGTCAAGAGAGTTCTGCTAGTTCCAGACCTCTTTCTAGATCACATTCTTGTCCCGTAAAAATTATATATTTTGACAAAATTCCTTTTGACGAGCGATTTGAAACATCCTTATTTGTAAATTTTTCTGAAACTGAATTATCAAGATTAGTTCCAGATCCATTGTTTTTTGAAGATTTGCAATTCACATTTGTTTCATATCACCTTGACAGACAGTTACAAGGCTCCATCCAATCCGAACAAACCTTTGAAGTAAGTTCAAACATCTCTGTAATTACCGAAGCTTCCCCAAGTTCAGTTATTTTTTCTCAAGCTTTTCAAACACCAGTCACCCCTTCTACTCCTCCACTTAGACCACCCTCACCTATTATTCCATTAGACCTCCCAATGGCCAATAGATATGCTCCGTTATAGTTTCTAGCCAACCCTGCTGCCTTGCCTCAAGATTATCAGAGTAATATCACACCTTTTGATGGCTCAGGTACTTACATAGCTCAACAACATACCAAAAGGATGACTGATTACTTTGAATTCTATGAAATTGATACTAATGATGTCCGAATGAGAATTTTTGTTCAGAGTCTTACTGGGGAAGTCAGGACATGGTTTAGGGCCCTTGCTCCTAACAGTATTTCTGATTTACCAACTTTGTATAGGGCATTTTTGAATAGATGGGAGAAGAAGAAAGACCCTCTTCAGATCCTATCAGAATTTGAAAAATTGAGTAGAAGACCTAATGAAACAGTGCAAGATTACATAATAAGATTCAACGAAGCATATAACGCTGTTCCCCATAACCTCAGACCCCCTCCTGACTCAGTATTGGTTAAATTCCTGGATGGTTTTGACTCTGACATAGCCTATTCACTCAGGGAAAGAGCCCCCCAAACCCTAGAAGAAATGCAGAGCATAGTAGTTAGTGTGGAAGCAAACCTTATAGAAAAACAAGCCAGAGCTAGGGCCGAAAGAAGAATGCTTATAAATGAAGAACCTTCAGCTTTTGAAAGAAAGTTGGATGCAATCATTAAAGGTATGGAAATATTAGGAGACAGAGTGGAGACAATCGAAAGAAATTCTATTGGTGATAATCAAAATGTTGTAAGAAACCCAAACTTTAGAAGAAATCAGAACCAAAATATTGGGAAGAATGTCCCTGACCAAAATATCAGGCCACCTTTCCAAGAAAACCTTGTTGAAGGTTCAACTTCTGAAGAACCTACAGAGGAGGTGGAAATAAACAATGTAACTGAAGACAAAAATGAACCAGAAGTTTTCCTATCTCAGGATGATCAAGAGAATCACATCCTTGAAACATTCCAAACTCATTCAGGAGAAAATTTTGATTTTAAGGAAGGCTATGACATAGCAATTTATGAGGTTCATAAATAGTACAATTTGAGAAGCAGACGGATTGATGTGCCAGAGAATAGCAAACAGAAAGCTGTAAAACAAAATGTCAAAGGTAAAATCCCTCCTCTACAAAACATTCCCCCTGTACAAATTCTGTCTAGGACAACTCCTAACCCTTCAAATCCAATAATTGAAGATGTGTCTGATAACCAACCAAACAATAAACAACAATCTAATACTTTTCCTCCTGTAGGAAATGTAGAAGAAATAGTAGAAGTTAGTTCAGAAATACCTTCGAATCAAAATTCCACTCATGAAAAAGAGAAAAACGTTGAAGATCCAAAAAATAGAGAAAACCCAACTGTGCAAAACTCTAAAGCTCAAACAGAAAAACCTTTCAATTTAGAGGCTGAAATAGGCAAAATAAAGATAGATGTTCCTTTATCAGAACTGGCTAAACATGATGTCTATAGGAGTCAAATCAGAAAATCCCTTAACATTAACATTACTGGAATGGATGATTCAGTGAATATTCTTGATGATCAACCTAAACTACTTTTGGGCCCCGAAGTAAATGGCAAACTAGAAAGTGGAGGAACTCCTCCATTTTATGTGAGCCTGAACGTTCATGACAAAATACTCCACAATGCTATGCTGGATTCTGGAGCATCCCACCATTTGATGCCAAAAGCTGTGATGGAAAGATTAAATTTAGACATTACCAGACCATATAAAGATTTATTTTCTTTTGATTCTAGTCAGGTAAAATGTTTAGGTTTGATTAAAGATTTGTGTGTTACTTTGGTGCAATACCCTGCGAAGTCTATTTTGATGGACATAGTAGTGGCTGATATTCCTCCTAAATATGGTATGTTGCTTTCCAAATCCTGGGGTGCTAAACTTGGAGGATCTATTCAACTAGACATGTCATATGCCACTATTTCAGTATTTGGTCAACCTAAAAGATTATATAGAGAAACCTTGATGAAGTATTTGGTGAGTAGCCATGAGAAGCCTGAAAACTTCCCTGTCTATTCAGTACATTCCGATATGGATTTTTTCATCCTTTATAATGCTGAAAAGGACCTTCCAACTGAACTAGAAGCACCTGAAAAGGAAGCTACAAACAAAACTACTGTTAAGATTGAAGAGATTCCTGAAAACCAAGAAATACCAGAAAAAGCTAAACAACTAGCTCCTGTTAAGAAACATGTTAAAACAATTGATGAAGATTATGAACATGAAATTCTGTGGCGTTTAGAATTTGATGGCTCAGTAAACAAGTTAGGAGCAGGGGCTGGAATTTGGTTACATAATGTTGAAAATGATCATGCTGAAGGTCATTCTTATAGATTGAATTTTAAATGCACTAACAACATGGCTGAGTACGAATCCCTTTTACTAGGGATTAAACATGTCAAAAGGTTAGGAGCAATTAGGGTGTCAATCATAGGAGAATCTGAATTACTTATCCAACAGATTAATGGTGAATGCTCAACCAAAGATCCCAGATTGAAGCAATATAGAGAAACAGTTGTGGAAATTCTCAACACTTTCCTACAAGCTCAACTTGCCAAGATTCCCAGGAAACAAAATTTGCATGCTCACAGTCTTGCAATGTTCGCTAGCACATGTAAGTTTCGCTAGCACATGTAAGTTACCTTTTGGACCTAATCATCAGTTAACAGCTGAGATTAGACATAGACCTGCTATACTGGACAATCTAATGAATTGGCAAGTATTTGTAAATAACAATCAGATCAATAGTTTTTTGACACTAGAAAATGAGTTTTCTAACAGTAATATAGATGAGGACATAACAATCAATGAATATGATCAATAAAAAGAACAAAAAACAGATATTTCAAGAGAGACTGCAATTCACATGCTTCACCCAACCACATTCACAGAAAAAGATATGCAGGATTTGATACAAATGGAATTCGATGAGATCATAGAAGATGAAACTGAAATCATTAATCTAAAAGATAATGATTTACCCAAAGGTTTAACTCCTTTGGAAGATCTTTTTGACTCAAATGACATTCCATTTAGACCCAAAATGGAACCTGTTAAGGCTGATATTGAAGAATGCAACTTAGGAACCCCAGAAGATCCCAAAGTGGTTAAATTATCCAAATCTCTACCAGAAGATCAAAAGGTTAAATATGTTGAACTCTTAAAGGAATTCCAGGACGTTTTTGCCTGGAGTTATGAAGATCTTAAATCATATGATACATCTATAATTCAACACACTATACCTTTGAAACCAGATCAAAAACCTTTCAAACAGAAACTTAGAAGAATAAATCCTGTTTTATTACCTTCAATCGAAAAGGAAATTAAAAGAATTTATGAAGCAGGAATTATAGCTCCTATTAGGTTCTCAGAATGGGTTTCTAATCTAGTGCCAACACGAAAAAAGACTGGAGAAATTAGACTGTGTGTTGATTTAAGAAATTTGAATAAAGTTTCTTTAAAAGATAACTATCCCTTGCCTAAAATGGACCATATCTTACAAAGGGTAGTAGGATCTTCTAGGATATCTCTATTGGATGGATTTTCAGGGTATAACCAGATTCTGGTTCATCCTGATGATCAAGATAAAACAGCATTTACAACACCGTGCAGTACTTTTAAATATGTCAAGATGCCATTTGGACTGAAGAATGCAGGAGCTACATTTCAGAGAGCAATGGACATTTCTTTTTCTAAAGAAATACATGATTTTATGGTAATTTATCTAGATGATTTAACAGTTTTTTCCAAAACAGATCAGCAACATTTAGATCATCTAAGGCAAGTGTTTATAAAGTTCAGGAAATATGGCATTTCTTTAAATCCTAAAAATTCATTGTTTAGTTTGGAAGAAGGTAAGCTCCTAGGTCACATTATTTCTAAAGATGGCATTCGAATTGACCCTGAAAGAATACAAGCAATTTTGCAAATACCTCATCCCAGAAATATTAAAGAACTTCAAGCTTTCATAGGAAAGATTAATTTCTTGAGAAGGTTTATTTCGAGTGTAGCTGAATTACTTAGATTGCTTACTAACATGCTTAAAAAAGATTCAAGCATTGACTGGACTGTAGAAGCCAAGAAATCATTTGAAGAAATCAAAATGGCTTTAACAAGAACACCAGTTCTTACCAGTCCAAAGTTTGACAGAGATTTCATTATATTTTCATTTGCTTCTGAACATACAATTGCAGCTGTTTTACTACAAAAAGATGATCAAGGGTGTGAAAAACCAATAGCATTTTTTAGTAAAGCACTTAGAGATGCATCTTTGAAATACAATATCATGGAGAAACAGGCTTTTGCACTGGTGAAAGCAATTAAAGATTTCAGAGTTTATATATTATATTATCATGTGATAGCTTATGTGGCTAATGTTGTAGTCAAAGACATCTTGAATCAAGATGGTATTGAAGGCAAAAGAGGTAAGTGGATAGCTACCATTTTAGAATATGATATCAAAATTAAACCAACTAAACTCATCAAAGGTCAAGGTTTGGCTCAACTCATGACTGAAACTAATTTCCAAGCCTTAGACATTAACGAACTGGATGATGAACAGGAGATGGCGACTCCACAGATCAGTAAAAATTTCTTAGATTCACCCTGGTACACTGATATCATTCATGTTTTATTAAACCTACAAGCTCCTCCAGGGTTGTCCAGAATGAAAAGAAGATTTTTGAAAATGACATCTTTAAAATATTGTATTTTAGATGGCACTCTATTTTGGAAAAATCATGAAGGAATCTTATTAAATTGTCTATTGAAAGATGAAGCTGACAAGGCACTTAATGAATTTCATGTAGGGGATTGTGGTGGACATCTCTACTGGAAGTCAACTGCAGATAAAATATTAAGGGCTGGTTTTTACTGGCCAACCTTGTTTTTAGATGTTAAGAAATGTGTAACAACTTGTCATAAGTGTCAGATCTTTGAGGATAAAATAAAGTTGTTACCTTTACCATTAAGACCAATTTCCACAGAAAGACCCTTTCAACAATGGGGATTAGATTTTATTGGAGAAATTCATCCCTCTTCTTTTGGGAAACACAGATGGATTCTTACTGCTACAGATTACTTTACCAAATGGATTGAAGCTATCCCATGCAGACAGGCCAATGATTCTGTAATTATAGGGTTTTTAGAAACCAATATACTTTCCAGATTTGGTTGTCCAGAGCAAATTATAACAGATAATTCTGCTGCATTTAAGTCTAAGAAAATGATTAGTTTATGTAATAAATATCACATAACTTTAGGCCATTCAACAGCCTATTACCCTCAAGGTAATGGACTGGCAGAATCTTCCAATAAAAGCCTTATTAATATCATTAAAAAATTACTGGAAGAAAATAAAAAGAATTGGCACAAGAAACTTACCAATGCATTGTGGGCAGACAGACTTACAACTAAGAAATCAATTGGGACCAGTCCATATGAATTAGTTTATGGCATTGAGGCAAGATTCCCATCATCTTTAGGAATTCCTGTTATGAAATTACTTCGGGAGGCTCAAGTGGAACCAAATGATATTCAGAGGAGAATTAACCAAACAATTCACTTGCAGTAGACCAGAGAAGAAGTATATCAACGATCCCAAGTCTTTCAGGAAAAGTTAAAGAAAATGTTTGACAAAAGAACTAAAGCAGAATATTTTCAACTAGGAGACAAAGTCCTAAGATGGGATTCCAGAAGGGAAGAAAAAGGGAAACATGGGAAATTTGATTTCTTATGGAAACGGCCTTATATCATTCATGCCTTACAGGGTAACAACACATACTTTTTAAAGAACTTGGACAATTCAGAAGCTGAGGAAGGGCCAGTCAATGGTCGAATGCTGAAGCACTATTTTGATCTTATTTACTAGGATATTCTGATTTTTTCTAACTTGTAAATAATATATCATTTTCTAATGCATCAGTTTTGATTGGATGGTGACTTCTTGAAGTTGAAGCCCGAAGTGAAGGCCGTAAGCTTCAAAAGTTTCACTATCATATCTACAATAAAGCTACCAGAAGAAGGAGATTACATGTCCAGTTTGAGAACATCTTGAGGCATCTGACCTGTTGTTCTTGACTTTTCACAAGGAAAAGCCATCCCCAAGTGGAGCCAGTGTTAGACTCCTATACCAATAGGTATCATTTTTCATGATTGTCTTGATTGAACTATGCAATATGTTCAAACCTTTTTCTTGTGAAAAGGTGTTCCATATTCTCGAAAAACCAAAGAATCAAAAAATTTAAAAAATGTAAAGAGGGTATACCCTAAAAGAAAAATCAAAGGGTAAAAAGAATAAAATGGTCAAAAGAGTGAAAGAAATGAACCCCAAACAAAAATAGACCAGGAAAGTGTGCAATTTTAAATGCCACTACTATTTCATCTTTCTGTAATAAAGTAATTGTGTCCAGCTTGTCAAACTTTTGCCACAATTTATGAAGAGTCAGACTGTTTAAACTTGACTCATTTATGTTTCAATTTCATGTTGAAGAATAGAGAATAAATATCTGACCAAACAGTTTAATCTTGGCAGATAAGTAGATAGTTAGAGATAATAAAAGGGGTTCAACAATTTAATCTGAGCCCTTGGATGTAATAAGGGTAGAATTAGATAGATTTGCCATGTAAAAGAAAAAGAAGATTGATAAGGGTTTGCAAGTCCAAATGCACCCTAATAAAGAAGAAAAAATGGTAGTGTAAAGTAGATAGGGTAGGTAGATGGTATTGCCCAAGTTCATGTGATGAATGATGGTGCTAAATGTGTTTAATATTCTACTTTCATCACAAATATTGAAGCAGAAAATGCACTAGAAAATTCACAGAAAGCAAAGTCAAAATCATTAACTTCCCACATCACTTTCTCCCTAAGATTTTTACTAATTTCCCCAAAGTGCTAAGGTATTTGGAGATTAAAGGGGCTCAAGGCATTTCCTTGACTTTTGGAGGGACCGGACCCTCGGCCTAATGATCAAAAAGACCTAAGTACTTGAAGTTGTTTATCATTATAATCATTCACTTTTAACCTTTTCCTAAGTAAAATCCAATTTTACTTAGGAAAATCATGCCATATTTCATAAAATCCCCTCAAAATTACTTACTATTCTAAATCTAAGTGTTGAAATTTAGATGATGTAATTTACTTCAGAAATCTTCACTTTCTTAGTTATAGTTAAGTATTTTGAGTTTACCTTGTCCTTTGTCATATTAACTTCTGATTTATTTATTAAATCCCTAGTAAAAAGACCTTATTCTATAGTACTTAACTCCTTTTACATAGATATCCCAAAAAACCCCTCTTATTATAAGTTTTGGCCAAAGTTTATTAAATCTCCTTTGATTAATAAAAAAACCCCCAATAAAAACCCTTTGGCTAAAAAGTACCCATATAAAATATTTCCCTACCCTTATGGTTGATAAATAACATTGATTTATTACCATATACTAAAAATATATGAAAAAGGGCTTTTAAACATATAGTTTTATGTGTTTAGAAACGAAAAATAATGAACCCGAAAGTTTTAATTCAAACAAAAACTTCAAAATTACCCCGAGCAACCGTGGCCTATTCCCTTGGTATTTTTATTTCCGGCCGACACTTTAACCATAGTTAAAACCCTTAACCCTCCCACAACTGTGAATAAACTATGGGATTAATTAATCACCAGGATTAATTAATAACCATCCATTCCGCCAATCAAATGCCCCCCGAGACATTTAATTAAGCTAATCATGTTTTAAAACCCCGTCGGGCCCGCACGTTAAAACTCTACCAATTCCACATCCCGTCCACCATCAGATCACCTCCCCGATGATCAACGGCCCAGGATCATTCCGCTGGCCGTCTCGCGTCTGGAAGATAACGAGCGGGGGCACGGTGGTTTTGGAATAGTACTCCGACCACATGTCAGTTGATTAATGGAATCGCTACCTCCTCGCTTAATACCACTGTTTCCCAAAGAGCGGTGCGGAAATTACCGCTCACCGCCCGGACCCGGTGACGCGTCCTCCCGTACCGAATGACGTCATCCTCGAAAAAATCAAAATCCTCATTGACTTGTAAATAAAACAAAAAATCGTGTTTTTCTGTCATTTTCACTGCTGAAAACGACTGCGTCCTCCTCTAAAAAATTTGAAAATTCTGCTGTTTGAGACACCGCCGACCAAATTGCCGAACGCCATTGCTAAACCAGTGCTCAAGCATCCATCCGCCATTGGCCAGTACTCGTAAAATTCAAATTTCTCCATTGAACAGGTATTTATTCAAATTCCTGCTGAAACTCTTTGAAAAATCCACTTTCCTGTGTTAAAATTCATGCCAGAGTCTAAAAAAGGGTTAATGTCAGTCTATTCTAGTTCCTGCAAGTAAAATCAAAGCTCCCAGAATCAAAATTGCACCCGGTCTGTGAAGAAAACCCAGAAACTTCCATTTTGAATACACAAGAACCAAAATGGAAGCTCCGACAGCCCTGAATGTAACTCCATTGAATGCCCCTCACAGAGAGTTAGAATACTTACCATTAGTGGATAAATACTTCCAAATTAAAGACTTAGGTTTCGATGAAAGTCCTCTTCGAAGTTATTGTCGCTGCAGAAACGATTATTCGAAGGGTCTGGATGTCATTGGATTGTGGGAATCCAATTTCCCGAGATATCTTATCCCCTCAGTCTATGTTTTCCCAGAAATTATCCACTACTGTCACTCCAACTATGATTCAACTCAAAGGGCAGTGTTGTCTCCTGACCAGAGTATCCTTTTCCCCATCACTCCTCAAGCTATTAATACAATGCTCCATTTTGAACCTGATCAAGATCTTACTCCTTTGTCCATGGAAGAACTACTTGAAAATTCTACCCAACTGTCTCCAGAAAAATTGAAATGCATTTGCCAGACTTTTATGTTACCTGAACATCAACCTAAGGGACCTCCTCCCTATGGTTTTGCTTATTTTAATAATTTAGGCAAACTCATCCTAAATATGATATCCTTTGTCATGGGTTTCAATACAAGTGAATATGTTGATGAAATAACCCTGGTGTTGTTGTCTATCTTTACTCCTGGGCAACCTCCTGCAGTAAAATATGACTTTGCATCCTTCATTTCCAATAAAATCCATGACCAGTTCATGAGGCTAGATAATGAGAAAGTGTTTAAATATTCCTCAGTCATTTACCATCTCCTCATCTATTATCAATCAGAGAAGTTCCCTTTACCTATTAAAAAGCTTGATGCCAAGGGAAACCCTAGATCAATTATTTTTTGGTCTGCCATAACTCATTCTTCCTATGATTCTCCCTATTCTTATGCTGAGTTCATCGATATTTTTGTATATCCTGCAACTACCTTGTTGACAGGAATTCCCCCTCCAAGGCTCAGTAATGAGATTAAGAAGACTTTGCAGCTTTCAAGGACATATAAAGTTGGGGACTGGTATTTATATCAAAATCATTGAGTCATCAGAATATATGGATGTGAATTATATCCATTCAGGTTGCCAAAATATGTGCCTATGAGGCTTTTTGCCTTAGAATATTTCAGGCAAATGAATAATTCTGATATGATTCATTTTTGTAGTGTAAAAAAGAAAGCCCAACTCAGGATCAAAAGTCAATTAGGTCCCTACATATGCAATTCTAGGGATGCTGAACATGAAGCAGAAAATATATTGCAAAACCATTTCAAGTTACAAAAGAGTTTCCGTTGGATTCCTTATGATCCATTCAGTTTTATCTGTGACAAAAGAATGAAGAGCAAATCATCACCGTACTTTCACCACAGGATTCCAGAAATAGAACAATATGCTAATCAAGATGAGTGGGTGGAAGGAACACTAGTTGAGCAAGATAGTGAAGAAGACAATATGAAAAAAATTATGAAAGACCTTGAGAAAAAATTTGACTTAGAATCTTTTGGGCAAGTGCACGTACCTAATATTGGCACTTCTTCAGCAGGAAATCTTCAACAGGGATTACAAGAAATCAGTCCATCAATTACAGTTGAGTCTAAAGGCAAAGGGAAAGACCCTGAAATACAGGTCATTGAAACTTTCATCATGGCAGAAAAAACTCAAACCTCCAGGGCAACAGATCAAACACATGTTTCTCCTACTCAAGTAAATCATCCTGAAGTTTCAGAATTGCAAACTCCATCTAATATGGAAATAGGCAAGAAAAGGCAGGTTCCAGATCCTACTCCTCCCAAAGAATCTTCAGAGCTACATCAAGATAAAAAGCAGAAACTCAATCCACTCCTAGAAGTGGAAACTATAGATGAAATAATTGATGATGAAAGAGAAGATAGTCAACTAACTGGCACAGGTAGTGAAACACACACAGGCCACAAAGGAAAAGCATTGCAAAAACAGTTGAGTACTGAAGTATCTTCTTTTAAGCCACCAAAAACAGATACAGGTGATATAAAAAGAACTTTCATTAATATAAAGGCAAAGAATGAACCATTGAGAATGAAGGTATATGATCAGTATCTAAAAATGGCCCCACACAATCAGGAAAGATTGATGTCAGCATTTGACATTCAACAAGGCAAAATGATGATGAGCCATTTCAAATCCAAAGTACCAAAGCCCATGACAGCATCTGATTATATTAGGACCAATTTTGAGGTCCTGGCAAAAGATATTCATCCCTTGGACCAGATAGAGTTGCATAGAAAAACTGGGGAAATGATATACTCCACCCTTACTGATAAGGCCATGGCAGCCCTTAGGCTGCGAGATTCTTTAAATAATTCAAACACACAGTTGCAAATTGAGAAGGCTTCTTCTCAGGCAAAAGATAACAGAATAAAGTCTCCGGAAGATATAATCATTAGTTTGGGTCACAATCCCAAAGATATCAAAAGCATTGAAGCACTAACTAAAAAGAAAGATGATGATATCACTGCACTGAGAAAGCAGCTGAAATTTCCAGCCTCAAGTCATCCCCAGACCCAAGAAGTTTTGAAGGAAAATTCACAAGAAGAAATGATGGAGTTGCTCTTAAAAATAACTGAGCAACTGAGTGAAACAGAGAAAGAATTAGAATAGGCATTAAGAGAAAAACAGGATATCATGGAAACATCCACAACAGAGATCACTACAGGTACCACAACAGCAGATCAACAAACAGAGTCAGCACAGGTAAACACTTCTGGTTTAAGTTCTAATGAATTGGTAAAACAAATGGAAAGTTTAAAACTCAGAGTCACAGAACTTCAAACCACAAAATTGCAGCTAGTAAATTTGGAGCAGAAATATGATATGTCTAAGAAGACTATTGCTGATAATACCAGGGAAATTAAAAGGTTGGAAAAATTGGTTAAGGCTTTAGAAACATATCTTTCATTAGAGAAGCCTTTGAGAGAAATAAATGAAATTCTTTGGGATAATATAATTGAGTCAATAAAAAGTATTTGGTCCTTTGTTCAAATGATCTTTGAACAAAATGACTTGATCAAAGTAGCTCAGGAAGAAATAGACAAAACAAGAGATGAATTAAGGGGCAGACCTGAGCAAGCCAATCAACTTATACAGTTTTTGAACACCCAGACTAAGCAACAACTTTCAGAGCTTGGAATTGATGACAGGACAGGCACTATTTTAGAAATAAAAAGAGTTTTTACCAAAAAAACTCTTATGCAAAATTTGGAAAGGAAATGCTCAGATATTCTGGAAGAAATTAATGCTTTCAAAGGAAAATTTCAGGTTTTATTGGACAATGGGTTACCCAGTCCTATGCTCTCAGAGGAAAAGATAATGGACCTGGAAACCTATGTTAATAAAATAGATATACATGCTCATAACACAACTTCTCATTCTATCAGTTCGTCAGAAGCAACATTGCCAACAGGGAGGAATCTCTACGACAGGTTAAAGAATTTGTTTCATCTTGAGCAGGAAATAAAGTATTTGTTCCCTAATTAGCCCACTTTTTACAGATACACAGAGGCTGATGAAACATTAAGAAAACTTAAAATAACCATAATAGCAGAAGATCAATGGTGGGAAGACTTATTGGACATTTTATGAAATCTATCTTCAGGTTGAGAATTTTATCTTTTTACTATCATGTAAAGGATAAATAATGAGCACAGGTTAAAGAGTATCAGTTGGGCAGTTGAAAGAGTATCAGTAGAAACAAAGAGTATCAAACAAGCAAAAGAATTACTCAAAGGGACAACATCGAGCCCTATTATAGCACCTGCCTCCAGCACATCCACAAAAGAAGGAAACAGCACACCAGCAATTACTTTTTGTCCTATTTACGAGACCATTTGACTCCCTTTTATTGTAACTTATTCATTAGTCACCCTAGATTAGTGGCTAGGTTAGTGTGAGATATTTTCAATCATTTTTTGTATAAATAAACCCTCAAAGAGAGTATTGAGGGTGGATTCTACTACTTTGCTGTGACATTGATGTTTTTGGAATAAAAGTGTTTTGGAGAAATTTATTTGTGGCTTGCTAGATGACAATTTGAAGCTCAGGACTTTTTGCAGGATTCATGTGTCGGACTGCAGTTCAATAAGTCTTTCTATCCTATGTCTTAAGTTTTATATCTGTTTATAATATCATTGTATCCATTTCTGAATACTTGACATAAAATAATAACTCAGAATTTACTTAATTGTACTCTGAGTTCAGTTGTGATTATTCTAAATGTTTTCCTCTAAATTAGTTATAAGCAACGAATTCTTAATTTCTCTTGCTTCGCTAATTTAAACATTTTGGTTACTATAGTAAAGAATTCTTCACTGCTTTTTATTTGTAATCATCTCATTTCTTTCTTTTGAACATGGTGAAAGATTCTTAACTGCCTTTCATCCCTTCAAACCCATTCCATCCACTTTAAATTTTAAGGATTGTTCTCTGTTTGGCTATCTTGCCCTGCAAAGCCATCTTGTGTGTAGAATAGAAATCCAGTAAATCCATCCTTTGACTCCATAGCCCAATGGCCTGAAAATATTCAACCTTGCCCTTAGTTGGCGAATTCCACCATTCAAACAAAATCAAAACTCTTGGACTTATAACTAGCCTAAAACTTTCTAAGAACAAAGATAAATTATAAAGAGAGAGCCCTCTCTGGATGCAGATGGGCTAGATTCTGCATCTGAAGGTTGGTTTGTGGTTACCTCGGGTATACTTTCCTTTTCCACAACTTCAAGGAAAACCTGAGTGATAACAGCCTCATAAAAATTTCAGCTTCTAAACCTTCGTAGAAAAAAATTTAGAGTGCAAATTCCACGATGACCTATTTCAGGTAGTGAAATCCCTACATAAGGAGGATATGATGACCACAATTTATATAAATGCTTAGGATGAGAGGGGCTTCAAAAAGTGAAAGTGGGAGGGATTTTAGGGGCTAAAAAATAATTAATTATTGATTTTTCATTCACCCATGCCACAACCCCATGGGGTTTTAGCCCAGTAACTTGAGTTACAAACTTCAAAGATGAATATCTCTTAAACTGTGAAGAATTACGTGGCATGCCATATATCAATAGAAACATCTTGACAAGTGGAAGCCGTAAAAAATATTATTGACCCATAATATAGTAATTTTGTAGGTCAAAATTACCATCAAACATTGGGGTAGCCCCTGGTGCTGCTTGGGTTGACATCAATGACAACCACTGATAAAAAATCTCCCCCTTTGGCATTGATGGAAACACAATTACTCCCCCTAAGATCATGACACCTCTTCCTACAACATTCTCTCCCCTTTTGACATCAATGGCAGAGGGTAACTCTCCCTGACACACAACCATGTTGCGGACCCATACACCCTTCCACTCTCCCTTTATATTTTGAATAAGGAAAATATAATGAGAACTTGGGAGAATCCCAAGCTTCTGGTGAAGATATTCCAATGCTTCATGTGTACTCTTACGATCATCAACACTTCCTTCCTAATCTGCATCTGTAAAGGCTTTAATAATGATATTGTTACCCTTGGGATACCACAAGCCATATTATGTTGTTCCCTGTAGATATCGAAGAATTCTTTTGATGGCAATAATATGTGATTCTTTTGGTGCTTCTTGGAATCTTGCTATGTGTCCAAATACTTGCATAACATCTGGTCAGGAGGCTATTACATATAGAAGACTACCAATCATAGATCTGTACAACCTTTGATCCACATCCTTAGATGAGTCTTCTATGCTCAATTTGCAACCTGTTACCATTGGAGTAGGGATGGGTTTGTGATATTACATTTTGAATTTCTTGAGGATTTCCTTGATGTACTTTGCTTGACATATAAATATTCCTTTCTCTTGCTGAGATATTTTAAGCCCTAAGAAATATATTAGCTCACAAAGAAAAGACACCTCGAACTTAATTTTCATATTTGTAGCAAAGTTCTTACTTAGTCGATTGTCATTGCTTCCAAATATTATATCATCCTCTTTAGCTATTAGACATGCTTTAGTTTCTTCATATAGACCATATATGTCGTTTGGAGCTCGACTTGTTGTAGCCACAATTTCACGATACCTGCCTTTCCTGATTTCACATTTGTGGAGTTGAATAGTATTGTGTTTACTTGATCACACATTTGTCCAAGAAGGAAGAGATTGTGATTCATGTTTTCAACCAATAGAACATTCTTGGCTAGAGCATCTTTCCTTTCGAGAGTCACTGTACCTGATCCTATAACATTTGAAGATCCATAATTTCCAAAGGACATGGTTCCATCTTTCTTCTCTTTCAGAGATACAAATTTATTTCTATCTCCAGTAATATGCGTTGAGCAACTGCTATCAACATTCCACACATATTTTTTTTGAGCCTTGAGAGCGAGAGCACAATTATCAGTCTTCTTCTTCTTCCATGTTCATTCATTATGTGGCTTCAAATATTCTTCTGGAGGATTTTCAAGTCTACAGTCTCTGGCTATGTGTCCAAAGTTTTGACATTTGTAACATTCCATGTTATTTCTTAAATGTTAAAATTTATTGATGTTTTGTTGAACCTTGGGAAGTTCATATTTGACAGATCTCTTAGAATTGTATTGGTTCCTAGTGTACATGCGACTTTCTATAGCTTTATGACCAAATTTTCCTCATGGATAACAATAGCCATGAAAAATATGTTGGTACCTGGATGTAAATATTTGTCGAGGAATCATATTTCAAGGATTTTCTTGTGAATATTTTCCAATTAATTCTACATGCATGTTAGATCTCATAGGTTCATTGTATTTTGTTGTAGAAGGTCTTGCTTCTTCTTCTTTGCAACTAAGGCTAGTTCTGTCATTGTAAGATCGTTGATTGTTGATGAGTTCTTCCAATGCCCTTGAGTTGCAGGCATAGTTTTGGACAGTTCTTCCCTTCTTCACTTCCTTACACAGCAAGGCTACTTCAGCTTCTAATGCTTCTCTTTCTTGGTTGCTTTCTTCCAACTTCTTTTGAAGTGACTCTTCAATACATTTGTGTTCTTCAGCTTCAATTTTGATACCTTGAACTTTTTCTTCAAGAGTATTGGAATTGATCTTCTCAGCCTTGAGCTCTTTTATAAGCTTGATTGCCTCCTTAGAAAATTATTCTATGGTCATCCCTTCTTCTTCATTTTTTGATATGTCTTATTTAATGTGCTTGGCCATAAACAATACTCTCTCATTGGCTTCTTATTTGCTGTCATTTTCTTCATCGGATGATGAGCTATATTATTTAGAGAGAAATTTCCTTTTAAATACTTTTTCTTTTCTTTTCTTATTGAATTTATTAAAGTATTTCTTTCATTTTGAGTTTCCATCACTTATGTTCAGACATTTTGCTATGAAATTCCCAACCTCACCACAGCCGAAACATATCAATGGAAGTTTACCCTTGAATTTTCCCTTACCAATTTTTAGTTTTCTCATAAAGTAAGAATATTCACCATCTGAAAGACCTTCTTCATTATATTCCTTTTATTCACACTTGTAGGTGCAGGTCTGTGCCTATGAAGGTTGTTTCTCCTTATTGGTTTTGTTAGATGCAAAAAACGCAGTTTCTAGATGCGAAGTACCCTCTTCTTCATCAAGTCGCATTTCATATGCTATGAGAACTCCATGTAATTCCTCTTTGTTGAGTTTGTCCAGATTTTCACTATATTATAAGACTGATACCTTTGGGTTGAATCTCCCTGATAAAGTTCTAAGAATATTTCGTATAATAGTCTTCTTGTCAACAGGCTCTTCCAATCCTTCTAGAGTGTTGGTTGTTTCATCAACATGTTGGAAGTATGCAACAATGTTGTTATCTTCTTTCATTCCGAGTTGCTCAAATTTTGCTCTGTAGATTTGAAGATTTGCTTCTTTGACATTTGAGTCACCTGCATATATATTCTCAAGCTTTTCCCATACGTTTTTGGCGGTTTTACAACCCAACACTTTATGATAAGCAGATTCAATAATTCCACTGATAATAATATTGTTTTCTTTTGCATCATTTACCAAATTATTCTTACCTTGTTCATCCACGGTTGATGTAAATCCATTTTGAATAGTGTCCCATACTTCGTAGCCTTGCGCCAAGAGATATACCTCCATTCTTCCTTTCCAGAGTGCATAATTATTCTAATTGAATAGAGAAACACCATTCTTGGTATGCTCCATGACCTCCTTCCAGCTATTAAACTACTGTTGAAGGAAGCAAGCTCTCATACCAATTGTTGGAAATAATGAGAGGGGGGTGAATTGATATTCCTTTCAATTAGAGAATAATTTAATCTTAAATTATTATGAATGTTTGTACAATGATAATAGTAAACAAAAGGAACACAAATGCACACATTTTTTAAGGTGGAAACCCTCTCCAGGAAAAAAACTAGCTAAATGATTTTCTAATAATTATTTAATATTCGACTCTAATTGAAAATAAAGCTCCAACTTCCTAGAATCTAGGAAAGCATTCTTCTTCAGCTCCCAAAGGATGGATGCTCCAACGCCCGAGATTCTTTAGTAGTCAACTGAAAGGATTCCCCAACACCTAATGAGCTACAACTCATCCTAGCACCATCCTAGCACCTTGAATTTTTCACATGCTTGAACCTATTGGGAACTTTATGCACCAGCCTAGCACCACCCTACCACCATATAGAAGAATAAAAGAAGAATGGACTCCCGTACCAGGGAAAATGGTACACTTTAAAATGATATAGAATGATGTAGAAGAAGAAGACACACTAGAAAATAACCCCAAATATGATGCAACCACCTAATGATGATCGTAGACCTCCCGACACTACCTCTTCAAATCTTGGAAGATAGACACTTGTACAATTTTTACAAGGATGTATTTATAATGACTTAGTACAATGATACCTTTACAGTGACTGTATGCAATGATGCTCACTTGAAGTATTCATGTGATGAACTTCTTGTTGTTTTTCTACACCTTGATTATTGCTCTTGTCATGCTACCCTCTACTGCACCTTGCTTAGCTTTTCTGCCCTAGAAAGTCTGATCCTTTGTGACCCTTGACAACACATCATATAGCTTTTTCTTGCCTTCTAGGATCTCGATATTTAATCTGGTGTATCTCTATTATTTCAACTCCCCAATATGTGATTTTTGGTTCTGTAATAGTACTTTGAGTCTTCTTTCCAATTCCATAGGTCTAATCCAATTTTGATTCTTCAAGAGAGAGTTACGCCCAATCTCTCACAATGACCTAATGATGGGTTGTTTCAGTAGCATGAACTTGTATGGCGCGCCACTTGTCAATGTTTCTTCATTCAAATCTGAAATTGATACAACAAAGACTAATGTCCATGCACTATCTACCACTTTTTAGAGAATTCCAATCTCATACTCTCAGAGAGAGTTATGATGATTTTCCCAAGGTCACTTCTTTGAGATGAAGTTCAAGAGCCTGCAAAAATACTGACTTCCATAGATCATATCTACGAAAATATTTTCACCTTGATCTGAACTTTTTATAGGAGCTTCCTTAGGATTTTATCTTGGCCTCCTAAAAATTTCAGCTTCTGAACCTTCATAGAAAAAATTTAGAGCGCAAATTCCACGATCACCTATTTCAAGTAGCGAAATCCCTACGTAAGGAGGATATGAGGATCACAATTTATATAAATGCTTAGGTTGAGAGGGGCTTCAACAAGTGAACATGGAGGGATTTTATGAGCTAAAAAATTATTAATTATTGACTTTTCAATGACCCATGCCACAACCCCATGGGGTTTCAGCCCACTAACTGGGGTTACAAACTTGAAACATGAATATCTCTCAAACAACGAAGAATTACGTGGCATGGTAAATATCAACAGAAACTTCTCAACAAGTAGAAGCCATCAAAAATATTCTTGGCCCATAATATTGTAATTTTGTAGGTCAAAATTACCATGCAAGATCGGGGTAGCCTCTGGTGTTGCGTAGGTTGACATTAATGACAACCATTGATCAAAAAATAAGTGGTAACCATCAAATTTTATACACAAAATTCTATCTGCAATTCCCCTCTTAAATCATTATTGTTCATGTTATATATCTAATCTAGCATACTAGAATTTGGGGGCTTGTTTGAGCGCATATAAGGCCTTTTGTTGATTTTTCACACAAACCCTTCATTTTAAGTGAACATGAAACCTTCTAGCTGCTCAATATATACTCTATTTTCCATATCTCGATTGATAAAGGTTGACTTCACATCCATCTAACACACCTTTATGTTTTTATGAGTATAAAACTCAAGAAAAATTATTATGGACTCCAATATTACTAGCATACCTAGAGTTAGAAGTTTCATTTGTTTTTACATGAAGGTATCTATGTTACCTTGATGATTGATCCATTATCCTTTGGTATGGATCCTTTCAGAAGTTAGAATTATTGTTCTAGTGACGGTTTCCTCTTTTTCTTACTATATTTTTTTCTTCATTGATCTTCCATGAAGAACCTTTTCATAGCTCTAAGGTTCCTAAGATATTATGGACCTAAAATTCACCTTTCTCATAGAGGATTCTCATGGTATAGAATATCCTAGACCTCTATTATTTTCTAGTCACCTTACACTTCTCATAATATGATCTAACTTTTTTTTCCCCTCTACACACGTTTCATTTACACTCTTCCTCGTCTATGTTCTCTCAAGATCCATTCTTATATATACAATTTCTCCCTTGAGACTATAAAACTTTTCTTCCCATTCATGAATTAGATCATTAATAACTTCTTCCTTTTGTTTTACTTCTACTAAATTTACTTTCACAAACAAAATATCTTCTTTGCAAGTTTTTGGGGTCATCTCCTTCTTTACTTTGATCAATGCCTTCTTTAGGTGCATGTTCTCTTCTTCTAGATTTTCACACATTTTTTTATTTTTCTTCTAGTCGAAGTGCTAGGTTGTCTTTACTTATAATGGATTCTTCAAGTTTTTATTTTTGATAAACAAGTTCCTCATTTTTCTAGTTATACATACCTTCTTCATCACAACGGAACTTCTATTTTCACTACTTTTTATTTCTTCTAGGCTTCTGTAACTCATCAAGAGCACTAATGAGTTTCCCTTAAATATCCACCACTCGTTATTCTTCTTCGTCAATGTCTGTAATATTTTGTTTCTTTGTGTTGGCTCTAAATTCCATGAGTAACCACCCATTTGACTCATCCTCTAAATAATTATCTCTATTTCACTCTAGTGTTGAGCTATCCTCCTTGTAGTACAAAATCTTCTTCTTAGAGAGACTCTTATTTTCATCTTTCTAATATTTTCCTTTAAATTTCTGATCATCTTCCTTTTCTATATTTTCTTTGTAAGGGAACTTGGACAAAAAATGTACAACTCTTTCATAATCAAAGCATTTGAAGGGAAAATTCCATTTATACTTTCTTGATCCATGGTTAAGTTTCCTATAAGGTTAGTTAGCTATTGTTAATATTTGTACCTAGAGCAATGTTGATTATATTTGTGCTCCTTAGCCTCCTTGGACACCTTGAATGTTTCCATCTTTGGATCAATCTTCTTTTTTTCTACTCTCATATCATAGGCTAATAGAGTACCAAGAAGCTAGTCCATTGTGAGACACTTTAGATCATACATCTCTTTCATGGTTGATATTTTGAAATTAAATACGATAGGTATAGGTCTTAAGACTTTTCGAACAATTACATCCTCTTTTATAGCTTCACCCAATCGTCTAATCATATTGGTTACTTCATCAAGTCTGAGGAAGTATTTCGCTATGATTTTTTCGTCACTCATTCTTAAGCTTTCAAATTTCATTCTGAAGGTTTGAAGTTTTTCCTTCTTGATTTTATCATCTCCTTCATGAATTTGATTAAGCTTGAACCATACTTCCTCAGCCAACTAATAATGAATAAATTTTACAGCTTTACATTGAATAAGGTCAAAGAAAACGTAATTTTTGGATTTAGAATTATTTCCATAGATATTTTTGATATATAAATATGTTGTAGGGACATCAAGGAAATCATAATATACCAACACAAATCTCCATAAAGATACTCCCACATAGGTAAGATATACTTCCATCCTCACCTTCAAAAAGGTGTAGTATGTCCCATAAAAAAATGGTATCTTATTTTATTAAGCATCCTAACTCTATTTCATAGAAATAATTTCTTATGGATATACTTTCCATCAGTTAAATTGTTCCTGAAGGAACTATCTTTGATACCAATTTTCAGAATAAGGAATTACTGGGGCAGGGTGAATCAATAATAGTGAGGTTCTTAAAATTCAAGGTGAATTGTTGTATTTCCTTTTACTTCTTACAATTAGTGAGAGAATTCGGAATACGTAATAGATGTACAATAAAGTAAACTATTCACATGGTCACACAGTCCATGAATTGAGGAGAAAACACATATTGACACATGTTTATTTTATGTGGAAATCCAAAGGAAGAAAACCAACAATCAATTTGTATTATGATTTAAATTAATCACCCACTTAATTACATCAATTTTTTTGTAAGAGCCCACCCATAGAAGGCCCAAACCCCCTTAATAAAGAAATCCACAACATGGCAAGAGGCACCAACCTCCTATGAATGTAGGCCACTACCTGATCTAGCTACTATTATGTTTTTCATACAATTTTCAAACAGAAGAAAAAAGAAAATACAAATCCTTAGAAATATAAACATGATGTGTTGTTGCACTAGATCCTTTCCTTCTTCTTTTCAGTTCAAATTTCCATTAGACTCTCCGCTGCTAAACAAGATCTACTCATATCCCTCAGCTCCACTATAAAATCAGTTACACCTCAACACTTAGATCTTTTTTCCTCACACACTTAGAGTCCATGGAAATGTTGCATCCGTTTGCTCAATGGAAATTCTTGTGTTATATCAAAAATTCTCTTCTTCAGACATTAGTGAAACCCCTAGATCTAGTGGTATGATCTAGAGACAACAAAATAAAAACATTTATGTTTTCGATAGAAATTAGAAAATGGAGGAGTAATACCATCTATAATCAAACACAATTCCTCCTCTTCTCTCGTCTTGAAAACTTTAGCTTGAAATCCAATTACCATATATGGGGCTTGTAAAACAATTGCAACAAGCAAGATAACCAAAAAAAATACATAGCATATACTAATATCTCTAATCAATGAGTCGAGAGGGAATTTAAATACATATGCATCAAATAGATAGAAGTATAGGATAACAAACACTTTTTTATTAATGAAATGTAGAAGAATATTACAACCCTTTTGTTGTTTTTCACAATGTAGATGTATCCCACAAAAACCTATCCTTCTTTAGACACAAAGAAATATTTCAATTTATAATCAAGGATGTTAATGGATCCTTAGCTAAAATCAACAACATTAGGGCATAGCTAAGATTCTCCGAAATCCAACCAAGACTCTATGAGAAGCAGTGAATATATAGGGTAAAAAGGGTAGTTTTGGTTTTACAAATCTAGGACTTATATCCACATATGAGAGAGGAAGAGCTCTAGAGATCAGGGATACGACCTGTAGGATAGGATGTAAATATATAAATCAATAATAAATGGTTAAAACCACCTAAGAGGCTTCTCAAAAGAGAATATTCATTATAATTTTATATTTTTCACAAAATTCTAGAAGCATTCCACCTACAAGAAAGGTAACCTACACTATTTTCTATAGATGTCGAGTTACGTAGAATGCAAACATTTAAGTTGGCATACAAGACAAGGTGCGATGGGTCCAAAAATTAGTTCTCAAGCTAATAAACCCAAGATTCTTTGAATTTTTGGAGAATTAATGGTGAGGATTTGTAAAGGGATGATGAAAAATTGTCAAGGATATTAATTGACCTGGTTTACAGGCCATTTGATTTAATGCAAAAAAAATGACCTATAACATCGGGGTTTTGTTCCTCTTCTGCACAATGTTTCATTCTTTCTTTTTTGTCCTCCTATCATATCCACTCTCTTTGTAGTATCTACAACACAATTTCTAAAAGGGTGCTTCTACGCAACTCTACATGTTGTTGTCCCATCAAATGAAAGGAAAATGTAATTACATTAAACTCTAATAATGGTATTTATTTACATAGCCATCGGACCATCTTAAAATTACATAATGGGAATCAAAGTGCTCCCTCATACTGATAGAAAGATATTAGTTGACCCTGCACACTTAACAAGTATATCTATTGAATTTTTCCTATGCATATAACTTGGTCCTCCATCCCTACTAATTCCTACATGGTTGAGAATGTACCTCAATTTTTTCTCTGCTTGATTTTTTAGCTGCAACATGCCATCAAAGCCCCTCAATTAGCTAGTAGGGTGTTCATGAGCCATTTCCTTAATCTAACTCTTCATGCCATGCCAGTGAGAATGTAATATACTTATATATATATAGATCATGCTCCATTATTTCATTATGTATATTATTGTCCTCTTTGTATTCCAATGTGTATCTATTTACAATCGCCTTTAATCCAACCACCAACCCTCCTATGTTTATTTCTCTAGTTGTCCTAGGTTTATGTTTATCTAGTTACAAGACGAATTATGGAGTAACAAAAAAATATAGAGGACTTCTCTATAAATTTGTTGACTCATCCTTGCCTTTGAATCATATGACACTACTGAGTTGTAGGAACAGATGACCTAGTTCCCATAATTTTTCTTAAAACATTTCATAAGAATTAAGGACTTCTCAGAACTAGCATAGTAGTGTGTACCACAAATAATTCACTTCGTATTACTTTTGGGCTTTTTTCCTAACCCACTGTAACAACCTTGGTCGAAATTTAATGTAATAATGTTAATAAAGGTAAAATAATAACGAAGATCATCGGACACAAATCCAAGTTTAATGTTGGGAAAAACATCCTAGTGTGCATGTTAATTTTGTTTATTATGGCTAAAGAAATTTTCAAAGGAAATGAGAAAAGTTTTGGAAAGGAAAAGTGGAATTTATTGGAATTTATTTACGAAAATAATGGAAATTACGAGAAACAGATTGTGAAAGGTCACAGGCTACATGTGAGGAGGAAAATGAAGGAAAGTAATGGAAAATGAAGACGGTAGAGGCCTCATTAATAAAAATAATTTTGAGGATCAGTGAGCACCATTTGTTAGTTCAATTTTGGAGCTCTCTCTATACTCTCTCTCTCACACACACTCTTGGACACTTATAGTTTTCTTATAGCACTTTAGTATTCGATCGAGGAATGAAAAGGAAGGAAAAAGATGGAAAAGGAATGAAAAGCTCAAGAAAGGAAGAGTAGGATCAGGAAACTACAACGAGATTACTTGGAGGTGTCATTTTTCATGTGAAATTTCCTTTCTATATTTGGCATCCATGGTACATGCATGTGTGTATTTGATTCTCTTATTGTCATTGGCATGGGTTTTCCAGGTGTGAAAATGTTCTTCAACCTTTACTTTCCATTTATGGATAACAATTGCATGATAATGTTTTCTCGTATTTGGTTAATGTAGAAATTATTTAATACTGATGTATTACTAGATTCTTTTGATCTAACAATATTTATCTTCTTGCTAAATACAGAATCCTTCTACTGTTAAACTTGTAGAAATTTAAAACTCAATTGCAAACACATGTGAATAAATTCAATTGCATATAACACAGTCATTTAACAGGAAATATTAAAGCTAAAAACCACAACTATCATATATTATGTATATCAATGGAATCATGTCATAATATCATACAAAGCTTAGTACATCAAGCTTTCAGTACAATGTAGATTCATTACACACTGTCATGCAGAAATTTGCATCTCTATGCACCAATTTCTTGCCTCCTGACAGCCCACCTCCACTGCAAAATCCCTGCTGAAGAAGACCACTGAATGAATTTGAATCTACCATGCCTTGATTGCGCCATCCTCATTGGCAACTCCAATGTGTGTCAGATGCATTGAATGTATCACTATAGTCACAATGGATAGTCCATCTTACCCTTTCACCTATCTCTCCATTGGGTATCCACTGGAACTGATATGCATTGTAGTTAACTGTTGTTTCTGTTCAGTTGTTAGTGAGTTATTAGTTGTGAATTAATTAACTGATTAATTCACTTAACTCTCACTAGTGTATCTTTCAGTTAGACTAGATACAACTAGCTCAACTGAGTTTAGCTCAATTAACTGAGTTAAATTGAATAAAAACTCCATAAAATACTCTTCCAACTCTGTCATAACTTTGCCACTTCAGTTCTACCTGAGTCCTCATGCATGAGCAACCAATAAACCCCAGGAATTTCGTAATTTCTTCAGCCCTCTGATTTTCCAAATCTGTATACTGAAATAAAGTGCTCCAAGAGAATAAGTTGATGATTATTGTTGGATTATTATTAAGAGCTAATAATAATCGACATGCATCTATTTTTAGATCGACGATATATAAATAGACTTCACCCAATATTCTAAAAACAAAATCTCATCTATTTTCCACATTTTACCAACCATATACAAATAGCATCCTGCAACTTATAGAATATGCTCACCATGTATAAAAATATACATACACCTAAAAATAGCCCGCGGGCCACACTTAATGAAAGTGCTTAGTTTTCACTAAGCTCATCATCTCGTTGAATCTCAACACTCCCTCTCAACAAGATAGAGATTGTCCTTGACCCCGATCCTACCTCTACGGTATTGGAATTTCTCTTGCCAAGCGCCTTCTTCAGAATGTTTGAATCTTGATATTTTGTAGGAATGTATTGAAGCAACATGATCTTCTGCTCCACACAATCTCTGATATGATGATACCAGATATCAATATGTTTATATCTATCATGAAACACATGATTAATCAAGAGTTTAATGCAACTTTGATTATCACAATGTATCACTATAGGATCTAAATGTGAACCAAACAAACCGACCATGATCTTCCTCATCTAGATAGCCTCACATGCAGCTGGACTTGCTGCCATGTATTCTTATTTCGCTGAACTATGTGCTACGGATATTTTTTTCCTGTTGTACCAAGAAACTGTTGTAGATCCAATTCCTGATGTGCTCTTTCTATCCATTGGGCTACCTGCTCAATCTGCATTCATGAAGCCATGCAACTTCATCTCATCCATCTGTCTGTACAATAATCCATACTCAGATGTGCCCCTGAGATACCTCAGGACATGCTCACTTGCCTTCCAAAAGAGCTTGGTAGGCTTAACCATCACTTGTGAAAGCTGGTTCACCGCATAGCATATGTCTGGTCTTGTATTAACTAAATACATGAGGGAACCCACCAACTATCAATAAAAAATGGCATCCACTACCTCTACTGATGTAGCATCCTCTTTCCTCCAATTTCCTGGAAGAGGAGTATCAATAGGCTTGCAGCCTTGCATGTGAAACTTCTCAAGTATCTCCTGAGCATACTTGCCTTGAGACACAAACAACTCCCCTTCTCACTTCCATATTTCCAATCCAAGGAAATAATGAAGGAGGCCCAAATTCTTCATCTCAAACTCCTTTGCAATATCTACCTTGCATGAGGGTATCAACTGCTCATCTATTGAGATTTCTTAAAGTAGTTTTGGAGAAAATATCATGAATGTGACAACAATAGGATTTGTTGCTAAATTGACTCCATCTAATCCTGATGTGGAGTTATTGCATCCTATTTTTGTTGTGAGTGAATTTATGATTCAGTTTCTACTCCCAGCTATAAAATGTAAGCCCGTAGAGGCAAATGAGCATGATGAGGAATGTGAGATGAGTGGAAGAGATGTGTAGATGAAAAACTCTACTATTGTAATTCTCCTTTTGTTGAATGAGATTTCCGATGCCTCTGTTAGGTGGACGTAGCCCAGATTGGTTGGGTGAACCACGTTAAATCTCTATCTCTTTATGTTTTTCTATTGTGTGTCCATGTGTTTTATTTAAGTTTCCACTGTGTTTTGCTCTATAATTGGTATCGGAGCTCGAGTCGCTGGTGAGAGTGTTACACAGAGAGCTATGGACTATTATGCTTTCCTTGAGCTGGTAGATGAAACTAGACCTGTGTGATGAACCATGCGGTGATCCAAGACCCGCAGTCTTACTGTCTACCATGAGGCTGTGAGTCGTTTCAAAGTATTGGAAGACTGTGAGTGGACTTGCTATCTGCCATGAGGCCATGAGCCATTTCAAAGAATTGGAAGGCCGTGAGCGGACTTGCTGTCTGCCATGACGCTGTGATCCATGAGCTATTAAAGTCTGCCATCTGTGTGGAAGAGCTGCTGCCTGGAATAGGCTGATGTGACTTGATTCTGTTGTGTTAATTGTTGTGAGGTCTGAATAATGTGATGAATGCCGTGGACTAAATGGTGAATGCCGGATGGTCGATTTCCCACACAAAACAGTGAATTGTTAGTGCTGTGAAACCGTGAGTTAGAGGTTTAGCAGCGCCGTGTAGATTGAAAAACTGTGGAAGACCATGAGTCAGATCTGCAGCGTGTGATTGCTGTGCTCAATTTGTGAAGAATCATCATAAACGAGTGCCTATGAAAGGTGAAGGCACATAGTCAATAAAGTGAGTTAAATCGATTTCAATATATTTTTTTAAATCGATTTATGAAATTGCCAACATATCGATTAGTAAATGCCATAGTCAAAATATCGATTTATTTAAATGGTGACAACTATATCGATTGGAATTGTTTTTAAAATCGATTATGTTGAAGTTCATTATATATCGATTTTTTGAACTCTAATATGTCATGGTGGCACTTCATTGTTTTTAAAAGTTTTTAAAATCGATTTGTATGGTAACTCCATATTTTATCAATCGATTTTAAATGGAGTTTATAAGGTGGTATTTTAGTGATTTATATGGTGCGGTGAGTTTATATGGTGGCATTTTATTAATTTAAGAGGTCTGTTATATGCACTTGTGTTGGGCCTAAGGCGAAGGGCATTTTTTTTTTAAATAAAGAGATTTTTTATTCAAAATTAATATTTTTTGATTAAAAATAAAAACCTTCATTATTAAGATTTGAAATTGGAGTTTTTTGACACAAGCTACTCAAAATGGAAAAAAAAAGTGCTCGGTTTGAGATCGAGAAGTTCAATGGGAAAAAAAACTCCAAGATCTCGAAATTTAAGATGCATGATCTACTCGTGCAACAAGGCGTGGCGAAGGCGCTTTTGGGCAAAGCCAAACAACCTTTCACCATGACAGATGATGAATGGAGTGACATGGATGAAAGAGCATTGAATGAAATTCATTTGTGTTTGGCGGATGATGTTTTGTTTAAAATCGTGTCAGATAAAATTGCTGCTAGTTTGTGGACAAAGCTTGAGAAGTTGTACATGACAAAATCCTTAACAAATAGGATTCGTCTGAAGCGAAAGTTGTACATCTTGTACATGAAGGAAGGTACATCAATTACTGATCATTTGAATACATTTAATACTCTCTTGGTGTATTTAGAAAGTATAGAAGTAAAATTTGAATCAGAATATAAATTTGTAACTTTATTATGCTCGTTACCCGAGTCATGAGATCATTCTATTACTTCCATAAGTCTTAGTTCATCAGAAACCCTTTAGTTTGATTATGTTGTTGGAGCTTTGCTATCTAAAGAAATAAGGAAAAGGTAAAATTCAGAAACCTCTACATCAGAAGCAATGATGGTTGGAGGTTGTTCTAAAGAAAGACGCTTAAGTAAGCAGAACAACTCACGCTCGAAATCGAAATGGAAGAAGAGTAAGGTAAAGTGCTAGTTTTGTGGCAAATTGGGACATTTGAAGAAGGACTGTTGGAAGAGACAAAAAAAATCCAAAGGAATCTCTTCGACAAAAACTAAAGAAGCAGACATGACAAATACAGGTTCGGCATCAGTTTTAGGTATGAGTGATGAAGTGTTATTAGTTAGTTTGTCTAATCATGATCAACATTGGTTGTTAGATTTTGGTGCGTCAAATCACATGTGAATTCATAGAGAGTTGTTTAAAACCTATAAATCAATCAATGATGGATTTTTTTACATAAGAAATGATGTCTCATGTAATATTGTGGGAAATTGAAGCATCCAGATTAAAATGTTTGATGGGACAAATAAAATTTTAACTGATGTAAGACACGTGCCTAAACTAAGAAAAAACCTCATTTCATTAGGAGTGATAGACACAAATGGATATAAAACCTTTATTCAAGGTGGAGTAATGAAATTTTATAAAGGAATTTTACTAGTAATGAAAGCAAATAAGGTTGGAAATATTTTTTAGTTAGAAGGAAGAACAGAGTCAAATCATGCGTTTGCAATATTTGAAAATGAAAGTAATTCTATTCGTCTATGGCATAAACGGTTGGGCCATATAAGCGAAAGAGGATTAAAAATTTTATCTGATTGTAAGTTACTTCCTAGTTTCAAATCTTCTAAGTTAGATTTCTGCAAACATTGTCTATATGGTAAAAAAAGCAAGACGAAGTTTTAAATTGGAAAACATAATAGTAAGGGAATCCTTGATTATATCCATTTTGATGTTTGGGGTCCATCTCTTACAATATCATATGGAGGATCGTCATATTTTGTATCTTTTATTGATGATTTCTCTAGAAACGTGTGGGTATATATGCTAAAGAAGAAGTCTAATGTATTCATAGTTTTCAAACAGTTTAGAGCATTAGTTGAAAACATCACTGGAAGAACCATTAAATGTTTAAGAACTGACAATGGTGGTGATTTTACTTCAAAGTAATTTGGTAATTATTGTAAGGACAATGGGATCGAAAGACATAGAACTACTGTATATACTCTGCAACAAAATGGAGTTGTTGAACGCATGAAAAGGACTCTCTTAGAGAGATAAAGAAGTATGCTTAGTAATGCCAATTTGCAGAAGGAATTGTGGACAGAGGTGATTTCTACGACTTGCTATTTAATAAATCGTTCACCATCAACTACAATAGAATGCAAAATTCCTCAAGAGGTATGGGATGGTCATCGTTGTGATTATTCTAAACTGAAATTTTTTGGTTGTGATGCATATGCTATAATTCTGAAACATCAGCATTCTAAATTAGACCCTAAATCAAAAATATATATCTTTGTTGGATATGGTGATGGGACTAATGGATACAGGTTGTGGGATCCTACTACTCACAAGATGAGCATTAACAGAGATGTTAAATTCAATGAATCTTCACTCGATAATCCAGATGTAGATGATAAATTGAAACAAGATAATATACCTAAGACTCAACATATTCAGTTTGAAGCCAGTTCAAATACGAATTATAGTGCAGATCATGAACAAGTTTCAGATGCAGATCATGAACATGTTTCAGATGCAGATCATGAAGGAGTTCCTATCGATAATAATCAGCAAATTGTGGAAGAACCAGAAACATATTTAAGGACGTCCACGAGAATGAGACGTCCTCCTAAAAGGTATGATGATTATGTTACTTCAGTCGCTTTAACCGCTAATGATGATGAACCTTTGTGCTATCAGGAAGTTGTATAAGGTTCTAACAATGATAAGTGGAAAGAAGCTATGAAGGACGAGATGAAGGCATTAGACAAGAATGCCACATGGGATCTGGTGGAACTTCCTAAAGACAGAAAAAATATGGGATGTAAATGGGTTTAAAAATTGAAAAGGGGTGTTGATGATACAAAGGATAGGTACAAAGCAAGGCTGGTCGCAAAAGGTTTTTCTCAGAAAGTAGGAATTGACTTTCATGAGATATTTTCACCAGTTGTAAAAATTGTTTCAATTCGGATTGTGTTATCATCAGTTTCTTTACTTGATTTAGAATTACAACAACTAGATGTTAAAACTGCTTTTTTACATGGAGATTTAGATGAGGAGATTTACATCGAAAAACTGGAAGGGTTTGTTCAAAATCGCAACAAGAAATTTGTCTGCAAGCTCAAGAAATCATTGTATGGTCTAAAACAGTCGCCTTGACAATGGTACAAGAAATTTTATTCTTTCATGTTGAGTCAAAATTATATAAGAAGTGAATATGATCATTTTGTTTACTTTAAGAAATTGAGTAATGGCATGTTCATTATCTTAGTGTTATATGTTGACGATATGATTTTAGCAAGAAAAATCATAACAAAGATCAACATGTTAAAGGCTCAAATGGCTAGGACGTTTGATATGAAAGATCTAGGAGCAGCAAGACATATTTTGGGCATGGAGATTTTCAGAGACAGGAGCAATAGTAAGCTATGGCTATCACAACAAAAGTGTATTGAGAAAATACTCTTGAGGTTTGGTATGAACAATGTGAAGCCCGTTTCAGTCCCTTTAGCCTCCCATTTAATATTTCTTCAAGTTTATGTCCTAACACAAATGAAGAAAAGGAATATATGTCTCGAATTCCATATGCCAGTGTAGTATGTTGTTTGATGTATGCGATGGTTTGTACATGACCAGATATTTCACATGCAGTTGGGGTTGTCAGCAGGTATATGGAAAATCTAGGAAAAGGACATTGGCCAGGATTGAAATGGGTACTTTAGTATCTGAGAGGCACAAGTGATTATTGTATCACTTATGACAGAAGTAGTGAATTTGTTTGTGGTTATGTTGAATCTGATTTTGCAGGTGATTTGGATAAGATGAGGTCCACTTCAGAATATGTATTTACTCTTGCAGGTGGAGCTATTAGTTGGATGTCAAAGCTACAAAACATTGTTTCTTTATCCACTACAGAAGCAGAATACCTAGCTGTTTCACATGCTTGCAAAGAAGAGGTTTGGTTGAAAGGTTTGTTTGGTGATTTTGGTAGGTTGTAGGACAACATCAAGTTATTTTGTGATAGTCAAAATACAATTCACTTGGCTAAAAATCTGGCCTATCATAGTAAATCAAAGCATATACCTATGAAGTACCATTTTGTAAGACAAGTTATCACTCAACGGGGAGTCTCTCTTGAAAAATTGCATACAAAGGAAAACTGTGCAAAGATGTTCACGAAACTAGTTTTGTTAGAGAAGATAAGATGGTGTCTGGCTTCTCTTAGCTTTCAGAAAAGATAAAAGTAATAATCGAACAGGGTATCAGGCTAATTCTTGTCAAGGTGGAGATTATTGAGATTTGTTAAATTAATTTTGGATAAAATCTCATGAATGTGACAACAATAGGATTTGTTGCTAAATTGACTCCATATAATCCTGATGTGGAGTTATTGCATCCTATTTTTGTTGTCAGTGAGTTTATGATTCAGTTTCTACTCCCGACTATAAAATGTAAGCCCGTAGAGGCAAATGAGCATGATGAGGAATGTGAGGTGAGTGGAAGAGATGTGCAGATGAAAAGCTCTGCTATTGTAATTCTCTTTTTGCTGAATGAGATTTTCGATGCCTTTGTTAGGTGGACGTAGCCCAGATTGGTTGGGTGAACCACGTTAAATATTTGTCTCTTTATGTTTTTCTCCGGTGTATCGGTGTCTTTTATTTAAGTTTCTGCTGTGTTTTTCTCTACATCATCACCCATTAGTATTAAACCATCAACATAAAGAACAATGATTAAAATCTTACCCTCCACCACAATTTGATACACGTTTACATTAGCCTCACTCTTGGTGAAGCCAAGTCTAGTGAAATAGTTGTCAATCCATGTCTACCAAGCACGTGGTGCTTGCTTCAGCCCATACAACACTCTTTTGAGTCTACACACATGTGACTCACTGCTGAAGATCTCAAATCCTTTAGGGTGCTCAATGTACACCTCTTCCTTAATGATTCCATTAAGGAACGCAGTATTGATATCCATCTGATGAATGTGCCAACCCATCTGCACTGAGAGAGAAAGGATGGTCCTTATGGAAGAATACCGTGTGATAGGTGCAAAGGTTTCTTCATAATAAATACCCTATATTTGTGAGAAGCCCCAGGAAACAAATATTTCCTTATACCTCTTGACACTCCCATCAGCAGCTTTCTTTACCTTATAGATCAATATCGATCCTACAACTAATTTACCCACCGGCCTTGGAACAATATCCCAAGCATTGTTTCTGACAATTGAGTCATACTCCTCCACCATGGCATCTACCCATGTGGGCTCCTACATTGCTTCTTCAAAATAATATGGCTCTGTCTCGACACACTTGCTCATAAGAGCCATGTATCTGGTAAAATGGTCAAGTGACTGTCTCTATCTATGATCTGATGTAGGGACTCCTACATTCTGTGACGCATCGAGCTTTAGTCTCTCATCTTCTATGGTATTATTTCTTCCTGTTATGATGTTTGGTTTTGCATGAGTGGACTCCTCCACTCAATGAATCTCCTCCTTTGGCTGATCCACATCTAGAGGCTCATCTTTGGGAACAAGAATTTCCTCCTCTGCATGTAAGTGTAGCTCCCTCTCAAGCAACAACTTCATGGCTTTCACCTCATTGAATTTTATATTCCATCACACCACATTCATTCGACTATTTGGAAAATACACACAATAATTATGGGTGTTTCTGTGTACCCCAAAAATATCCACAATTCTATAGTTGGCTCCATCTTCTTCCTGGCGTCCTTTGTCATATGAATGTAAACAGATCAGCCAAAAATATTCAAATGAGAAATATCAGGCTTCATACTAGTAAAATATTCTTTAGGTGTACTCATGCCATGTAGTCTATGAGGACAATGAATTTTCACATAAACCATAGTGTTTCATGCTTTCGCCCATAAGTGCATCGGTAGGCCTTGGTCATGCAGCGTAGCTCATGCAGCACCCACGATCATTTTGTTCTTCCTCTCCGTGACACCACTTTGTTGTGGGTTATGAGGCACTATGAGTTCTCTTTGAATTCATTCTTTGCTACAAAAGTCTCTGAATTCATTTGAGATATATTGACCACAATTATCACTCTATAGAGCCTTCACACGCTTCCCAGACTCCTTCTCCATGAATGCTTTAAACTCACAGAACTTTGAAAATGTTTCACTCTTCTTTTGCATGAAGAAGATCCAACATCTATGAGAATATTCATCAACAAATATAACATAATACCTGTTTTTTTCTATTGAAGCAGTCGAGAAAGGTCCACACCCATTTGCGTGAATTCTCTCCAGGATCACCGAAGCACAGCTCTCCTTCTCATGAAAGGTGGTCTTCACAAACTTACCCATAGTGCATCCCTTGCGCTGATCTGATTGCACAAGAGTACCCTTGGGAATTCCAGTAGAAATATGATGCAAAATATTCAAGGCGCCATGGTGAAGATGGCCTAATCTCTTATGCCATAATTCACCCTCGTCCCAGCTCACCAATTATTTTGCTTTTCCCATCATTGCAGCGTAGCCATCTACCTCTAGCTTGTAGATATTCTTAACTAAAATCCCCATCCTCTTGGTCTGAACCATTTTTTTATGTCGCAGGAAAGCTTTTCCCTCGCTGAAAACAATGGCATAACCTTTGTCTTCCAACATTGCGACCGAGACCAAGTTCTTCTTCAAACCTGGAAAATGTATAACATATTTAAAAAAAAATGGTTTACCTAACTCCTTCTCAAAGGTAATGGTTCCAATGTGGGTCACACTGTATCTGCCATCATTTCCCATCTCTATATGCATTTGGCGATCCTTCTCCTCCAAGTCACTAAACAACTCCTTGTCTCTCATCATATGGAAAGACGCACCACTATCAAATACCACACTGATCCCATTGAGCTTGAAACCAGGGATGCGATAAAAGAGAAATCAAGTTCAAATTGTGAGGCTAGGACCTCTCCAGCTGTAGCTTCATCAACCTTCTTGTTCTTCTTTTTCTGTGGGCAATTAGTGGCGAGATGCCCATGTTCGTGATAGTGAGCACACTTCACTTTGGACAAATCCAGCTTCTTGCCTTTAGGCTCAGATTTTCGATGGAATTTCTTCTCCTTCCCTTTCCTTGCTTTGGAATCCAAAGAAAAATTCTCTTCATCATAATTATTCGATGAAGATCCATCCCTGGTACTTATCCTTATCTCCTCCTGCACAATATTTGACCAAAGTCGCTCCCAACCCGGCAGTTTCTCCCATCCATTGACAGAGTATTCATAGCTATGCCAACTCTTCAGAACCCCAAGGAGATCTAAGCTCACAATATCATCATAATCAACAATAATCCCCACACTTCCCATTTCATTCCTATAGTGGACGAACTTTTTGAGATATTTTGGAATACTGTCGCCCTTCTCCATTTTTATTTTTTTGAGCTTATGTTTTAGCACCAACTTCCTGTGGTCACTGTTTCTTTAGAAAATATATGTCAAAGCCTTCTATATTACAAATGGAGTGGATTTCCCATGAAGGGTTCACACAATATGGTCCTTCACACCTTCCAACTGAATTCTTCTTTTCTTTTCTACCTTCTTTTTCCATGCGTCAAGTCCTATATCATCGCTAGAAGAAGGCTTAGGAACATCGCTATCGATGAACTCCTTCAGTCCATTATCTTCCATCACCTCCTCCATCCTATCTTTCCAGGCTATGTAATTCGAGCTTCCCTAAAGAGCATACTCCAATCGCAACCCATTTAAAGACATTTCAATGAATACTCAACAGTCGCACCAAGAATTTCTTGTAGCAAATTCGAATTGTCCACCAGCACAAACTCAACAATTTTTCACAATTGCAATCTCCAGTAATAAAAAATGCTCCGATACCATACACAAATTTATTAATACTAATGTATTACCATATTCTCTTGATCTAACAATATTTATCTTCTTGCTAAATACATAATCCTTCCACTGTTAAACTTGCGGAAATTTAAAACTCAATTGCAAACACATGTGAATAAATTCAATCACAAATAACACAGTTGTTCAACGGGAAAGCTTAAATCTAAAAACCCCAACTATAAAATATTATGTATATCAATGGAATAATGCAATAATATCATACAAATCTTAGTACATCAAACTCTCAGTACAATGTAGATTCATTACACACTGTCATGCCGAAATTTGCATCTCTATGCAACAATTTCTTGCCTCCTGACAACCTGCCTCCACTGCACTATCCCTGCTGAAGAAGACCCCTGAATGAATTCGAATCTACCTTGCCTTGGCTACGCAATCCTCATTGGCATCCCTAATGTGTGTCAGATGCATTGAATGCATCACTATAGTCACAATGGATAGTCCATCTTACCCTTTCACCTATCTCTCCATTGGGTCTCCACTAGAACTGACATGCACTGTAGTTAACTATTGTTTCTGTTCATCTGTTAGTGATTTATTAGTTGTGAATTAATTAACTAATTAATTAAATTAACTCTAACTCATGTATCTTTCAGTTAGACTAGATACAACTAGCTCAACTGAGTTTAACTCACTTAACTGAGTTAAACTGAATAACAACTCCATAAACTACTCTTCCAACTCTGTCATAACTCTTCCACTTCATTTCTAACTGAGTCCTCATGCATGAGCCACCAACAAACCTTAGGAATTGCGTAATTTCTTCAACCCACTGATTTTCCAAATCTGTAAACTGAAATAAAGTGCTCCAAGAGAATAAGTTGATGTTTATTGTTTATTATTAAGAGCTAATAATAATCGGCATGCATCTATTTTTAGATCAACAATCTATAAATAGACTTCGCCCAATATTCTAAAAATATAATTTCATATATTTTCCACATTTTACCAACCATCTATAAATAGCTTCCTGAAACTTATAGAATATGCTCACCATGTCTAAAAATGGACATACGCCTAAACATAGCCTGCGGGCCCCACTTAGTGAAGGTGCTTACTTTTCACTAAGCTCATCATCTTGTTGAATCGCAACAGTTAATTTGTATTACCGTATGATTTTTAAATTGAGTGAGGTGGTATTTGGAATAAATAAGACATGGCCTAGGAATCCCTGGACCAGAGAATGCTGGATTTTAGTAAAGATGGATTTTGTGTGCTTTGGTGGGCCTACGAATCCTTGATCGGTATAATGTCAGGATATATGGTAAAGACTAGAGGTGTGTGCCCTTGATGAGGCCTAGGAATCCTTGAGTAGTGACTGGAAAGATGTATGATAAAAATTGGAGGGTGGAGTCTTGATTAGGATTATGAATCCTCGACGGGTGAATGGTGGGATATACAGTAAAACTCAGAGACTAAGAGGCAGTAAAATTCATGACTTTGTTGTTGGAGAAATTTGGGGGTATCCATCATTAGGGGAATTTTGAGGTCTAAAATGGGCCTCCTAAGGAAATAATAAAATAATAGCTAAACCAATAAAATAATATTTTTGAATTTGCAATTCACTTTTTGCACCAAAATCCATGTAACCATGGTTAAATTCAATTCAAAAGTTGTACCAAAATAAAATAGTAAAAAAGTTGTATTGATGTGACTATAAATAAGAATTAGATTTTCCAGAAAAAAATCATTATCATTGCACAACTAATGCATTTTTCCTTCGTACTTAAATAAATTAAAATAAAATATAAATATAAATTCATAAATTCTAAATTTTAGAATATACTATTAATTAAAATTTACTTTTAATTATAAAATATTTTTATATAGTTTCTTTCAAAAAATATGAAATGACAATAATAATAATTTATTCAAAAAGTGTGAAATGACATTTAATATGAGTACTTTATTTTATGACTTTAAAAGTACTTAGATCACTACCATGGTTAACCATGAGTTTTTATCCACCATTGAGAATGTGACAAGTAAGTACCTTTAACACAATCAATGCCACCTCAACCATTAGGGATGATGTCATCCCGTAAAATGTAATTGGTTCTCATAAAGTGAATTTTGATCTTACATTTGTCTTAGGAGGCCCATTTTAGACATGAAAATTCCCCTAATGGCTTATTTAGGGCCTAGTGATATGGTGGACATGGCGGTAAAGCCTGGGGAAACCTAGATTAGTTTTGTTGTGAGTCCCACATTCATGCTTTGAATATGGAACAAGGGTGATTGGGTGGAAGAAAGAATTCATTTAGCTTAATCCATGGTCAGGTGGTTTGTGGAAGTCCCTGATGTGGTTGGATTTTTCATTCATTAATAAGAGCTTCTTCTCCTTGGTATTTCATGTGTAAATGTAATGGTTCATATGTCATATTTATGGTTTTCATATCCTTGTTATTTTTTTTTGTTATATGTTGGTTATGATTATGTTTTATGTTAGACTTGATGTATGGCTCTCATCATGTATTTATTACCAAGTGAAATTAAAATGTATATATGCCTTAATAGATGATAATGAAGATATTGTGATAAGGAAACAATGCTTCTTTACTAATCTCATATAAGTATGAGACCAATATGTTCAGACCTGTTGTTATGACCTATAGATTACATATTTGTGACATGTTTGACGAAATTCCTATCATGACTAGTAGGGGTTAGAGCAATTACTTGTATCAATTTCTGTATTAGTAACCTTGTTGCAATGTTATTTATCATTTATAGAAGTTTCATGAAGTTTTTTTTCAGTGGGTTGATACTTAGCCCTAAAAAAGTCGCTCAAAATATGGGGTCACTAAGTCAGAAATGTCTGAAAAAGTCCACAGTTGTTGGCATGCCTTGCTATGGGAGTGACTAGAGGGCCTCAGTCGCATGCATGGATTTTCATGGAAGTGGTTGAGGATAGATAGTAGTAAAATTTCAAGTTATCTCGGGGTTTTTTCACTTGGAATGGTTGGTTAGCTCCTGAAGTGTTTTTAGCATGATTGAAAGATCATATTGGTTTGGTTTTGTTGGTTCCAATTCCTTAACTATACATGGGTAGTTGAATCACATCATAGTATCATATTGTCACATGTTTACCCCAACAGACCCATTAAAATGGGTAAATGTGGGAGGAGGTTGTTATAGGGTGGTATCAAAGCATGGTTCACACCTTAGACTAGATGGGCGGTGTGTTGGTCATGCATACATGTCTGTTTCATACATGTTCCTTATTCTTGTGGTCTATTTGTTTGTTGTCTATGATTGGCCGTGATCATGGTTGTAGTATTATGGGCATGTGAAGGTTTATGGTTTTATTGTTGGATGTGGTCATCACAAGTGTATGTAGGTTATGCGTTGGTTATGCATGTCAATATTTATATGTTGTTTGACATGGTGATAGTTGTTGTCTATGAGGTCATTGTATGTGGTCGGTATGTTTATGCATTGAAAATTGGATGATGATTGAAATTATGATTATACATTGTTATTATTATGTTTATAAATGTATTGTGCTAATTTGGTTGATCTTGCAGATGATATATCCTCCCCATAACTATATTGATTTATGTTGATTATGTTGTGTTTTGGTTTAGCTCACATTGTATACTTGCAGGAGGAATATCAAAGATGACTAGGAAGATGGTAGACTACAGTGCACGATACTCTCCCTATCGATCAGATGAGCAAGATGGTGTTGGGAACTCTTATAACATAGAATACACATTGATAATTTTGAAGGAATAAATAATAAGTTGCAATATATATAATGACAAAATCACTAAGGTAGAGGATAAACAAGGAGAATTCAATGCAATAAACCTTCAGAGTTTGTCTTAGTTGTAGAGACAAGGACCACCTCGAATCAAACTAGGGTAGGAGGGTAGGATCAATGGGGTATATTGTAGTAGATATTTTTTTGGGAACATGTCAGATATAGATGACATGATCAAATATGGAACCACCTTGGAGTCTCCAGATAGAAAAGGTGATGGACATAGGTTCTACTCTAGTTTTTTTTTATAGGAACTATGATCAACATCATTAGCATCCTTCCATGAGGAGTGATAGGGGATATTCTCTAGAAGATTTCAAGAAAGCTCAACCACCTACCTTTTATGGAGATTTTAAGAAGTCATAGAATGAAAATGCATGGTTATATAGGATGAATCCGTTCTTTGAGTTGTAAGATTACATCGAGAACATTAAGGCCATAATATCTATCTTCAGCCTCAAAAGGAAAGAAAAAATATGGTGGGAAGATGTGAAACGCATTAGGGACATGAGGAAAATGTGTTAAGTTGGCATGAATTCAAGAAAATTTCTTGTTAGAGAGGTACTATGAAAAAGAAATTAAGGAATTATATGAGCTAAATATGGGATTGATGAAAGATGATTGGAGAAATTCAGATATGTATCGTATCTTAAACATGAAAATGCTAAAGTTTAGAGATTTTTCAGTGGATTTCCATTATGATTTAGATATTGGATTGAGTATGATGAACCACAATAACTTGAGAAAGTTATTCGGAAATTGAAGCACAATTATGAGAAGTAAAAACGTAAGATAAAATTTCAAAAAGGTTGGAAAGGGAAAGATAAGGATAAAGTTAAATGGAAGCCAAAATGTACAAGGCCTAATATTTTAGTAGAGAAAGAAAATGTCGTACCTTACAGAAGTGCAACATAGTTTAGAAAGGGACATGGCTCTTAACATTGAGGGAAACATAATACATGGAATGATATAGGATGATTGCACTAATGTACATGTGGTAAGAAGCATCATAAGAGGGATTGTCTATGGAATAAGGGTGGTAGGACTTATAATTACAGTGCAGAGGAAGAAAATACAATTGGCGATGTTGGGAAGAGAATTCCATATATCTAGGCAGCATTGGATAATAGGAAGGGATATCAATAGACATATATTATTGAGATGGATGGTAATATTTGTGATCAAGTTGTTTGTATTTTTATTTACCCTGGATTTGATTATAGATATGTTAACACTAACTTGGTGGATAAGTGTGGTTTGCATAAACAAGTTCATGGATTCCCTTGGTTAGTGCAGCTAGATACAAGTACAAAGAAAGGAGTTCATCACTGGATAAGAGCTTGTACATTCTATTTGAATGGTATTCCTACATTAGCACATTTTAATGTATTCACATTAGGATATTATAATATGTTGTTGGGTATGGATTGCTTTTATCTTAATAGGAATAAGGTGGATTTTTATGATAAGGAAATTGAGTTTTTGGATGAAAATAGATAGCACAAACTATTTCATTTAAGAAGAAAGAAAAATCAGTAAGAATGGTGACAATCATGCAGGAAAATTGTAGTTGCATGAAAGGGTGTGTGTTATTTGTAGTGTATATCTCTAGTGATAGAGGTAAGGATGTTGAGGATGTAGAAGTATTGAGAACGTATTTGGTTCTACAATATTTTCAGGATGTATTTCCCATAGATATTTCAGAGTTTCACCCTCACACAAAATTTCACTTTTATATTGAGTTGGTGCTAGGGGAAACACCAACATCAAAGGGATCATACAAGATGAGAATTCCATAGTTAATTGAGTTAAAGATTTAGTTGAATAAAATTCTTGAAAAGGGATACATTAGCCCAAGTGTATCACAGTGGGGCACATCTGTGTTCTTTCTAAGAAGAAGGATGGAAATGTCAGGTTATGCATTAATCATAAGGAGATGAACAAGGTGACCATAAATAATAGGTATTGGTTATTGAGGATTGATGAATTGTTCAATCAATTGAAGGCAGCAGAAGTTTCCTAAAATATTGACTTGAGATATGGATATCATCAAGTATGCATCAAAGAATAAGGTATCACTACAAGAAAAAAGCACATTGGTGAGAGTCATGCTTGTGACGGACCTTTAAGGTCTATCACCGATGTCACATATGGTGACGTTCATTAAAAAACCATCACTGTAAGCTCATATAGTGATGGTCCTTTATGGTCCATCACCAAAGACATTTTCAATGACACTTTTAGTGAGGGTCGTTAAAGGCCCATCACTAATTCTCTCTTTGGTGACACTTCTAGTGATGAACTTTTAATGACCCTCAGCAATGCTCTTTTTGTTACTTTGGTGATGGTCAAAAAACGTCCATCATCATTGATCATTAAAAAATTGTCACTGTAAGTGTATATAGTGATGGTCTGTTATGGTCCGTCACCAAAGAAATTTCACTTTTGGTGAGGGTCATTAAAGGCCCATCACTAATTCTCTCTTTGGTGACACTTCTAGTGACAAACTCTTAATGACCCTCACCAATGCTTTTTTTTTTACTTTTGGTGACGATCAAAAAATGTTCATCATCATTGATCATTCCAATGAGTTTTTGATGACACTATGTGCTTGTTAATATATTTTTTGTCAGAAGATAACGATTCAATACCATTATTGTGGAGAATTTTTTATAATATTTCCAAGGCCATAGTGGTTAGGGTTGGTCAATTTTTTAAGAAGTAATAAGTGTGTATCATTTCCCTCAAGTAATGACTAGTCGAATAGATATTTTCTATGAGTCAACACATGATTCATATCTATTAAGTTTATTATCTAGAAAATTCCATTTAGATAAAGTTCCACTATTGTGTGTAGGAAATATATTATTTAACACATAATCGTGCTCTGACAATTCTATTAATGAGAAAGACCTAACAATACTCAACAATATGAGCACACCTTAAAGTAATTCTTTGGCACACACTAACATTTCTTAGCACCCCACATGTCTTGGAACATATTTGTACCTAGAACATCTTGTGATGACACTGACACCCAAGCACATGGTGGCATGCGCTAGCACAACATGGAACTCCCCTGGCATGTGTTGGTATGCTGTATATAGTCCCTAGCATGCCCTAGAACACCTTGGTTGAATGCATTTACATACATTAGCACTTGGCACACAATGCCACTTGGGATGTATTGGGACCTATTACTAGTGTGCAGAGCATGACCCTTTTCAAAAAGATAAATTCCTAACTTATTAACCCTCTTATTGGTTCTTCCTTTTGTTGCCTTGACACATATTGACATACCCTGGCACCCTGCATCACATCCTTAGCACCTAGCATGTATTGCCATATCTTGGCACTATTAATTGGCACATGATATAATTAGCACACCGTGGAACTCCCAAGCACACTTTGGGAATTCTTAACATGCCTTGATATTCCCGAGCATGCCTTACCAATGCTTAGTATACCTTGTCACTCCCTCCTTGGCATGGCAACTAACACTGCCCATTAACACTAGTCTCTGGTAGTACACATTCCCCATATTCATTAACTTCCATGAATTTTTACCTAGTGCATGCTCCCTTAATTTTTTTTCCTAGTACTCCTTAACACTCATAAACATGCATTATCACTCTCTAGCACAACTTAATTAGCACTCTTCAACATTCCCTTCCACTTCATAACATGCATAACACTGGTCCATGACACATATTGGTGCTTGGCACGTGTTGGCGCTTAGAAAGTCTTAGCATGTATGGAATATGTTGAGATGCCTTGGTATGATTTAGCATGGTTTAATATTAAATTTATTTGTGATGATCAATTGTTGGAAAGTAGACGAGAAGCAACAAAGGAATACATGGCACTTAGAATGCACTAAGACTTTGCACTTGGCACCTATTTCCGCCTAGTGTTGGTGTGCCTAGCATGCCCCTCTTGGAAAAGGTAAATTGATGACTTATTAACCCTCTTATGTGTTCAGTTACTTGTAGTTTAAATTTTTTCTCCCTTTTGTTGTCTTGACAGTCCCTGACATGCATTCACACAACCTTAGCTTGCACATCTTGGCATGCCTTATCACTTGGCACATATTAGCATGTTTGACATGTATTCCCACTATCTAGCACATCAAGGGGGTGCAGAGAGATGTAGTCCTAAAGTAGGTCGAGTATGAGGGCCAATTAAGAGTTTCTAAAGGGAGTTCGTGATCATCCTCCAAGAGCAATATAATCATGTGAGGGTTCAGAAGAATGTTGCATACCTTAATGGTCATTTTGCGCTAGGAAGTAGGATGGCATATTGTTCGTTCTCTTCTGGCAGATTGAGCTTAAGAGAGGTTTCTCATGAGAATATGGGCATGTGATTTCAATAGTGTCTTTGTGTGAGGGCCGCATCAAATTCCTCAATGTTGAAATTTGCAACTAGAAATAGTGAGATTGGAAACCAGAAAGGACAAAAAAAAATACACCCACACTGATGAGGAATTTTGATGCACCGGGAGTTACGAATGTGGGGCGTCTAATTTGTTTTTCCCTTAAAGAAATTGGACAATAAATTGTAATTTCATCTCATAACAACTTGTGTCAGTTAATTAACTCATGATGACTGAGTTGGCTCAATAAATTTGAGTTGAGGGTCTAATATGAGGCATTTAGATGGATTCTGATATTTTCGGGGTCGAGTTGAAGTTGAAGCATTAGTTGGGTGCAAATGTAATTAACTCAATTAAATGAGTTAAACTCAGTTTAACTAGTTCTAACTAGGTGATGAGCTAGTGAGAGGTCTAGTTAATTAAATTAGATTTAATTCACAATGAGTGATCAATCAGATAATTGATAATTCACTATTAATAGTTGCATGCATGTTAGTTTTGAGGAATACCTAGACAGAGGTTAAAGGGAACATAACTATCAATTGTATTCAGACAAAAATTCCCATGTACAATTATAAAGTCATTGGAATGCTATGATGGATTTCACATTCAAGGAAGGTCTATTTTACTAATTAATAAGGATTTAATTCCCTAGGAATTGCATGAGAAAGGCAAGCTGAAGTAAGGATGAGAATTGGCTAAGTACTAGACCGAGTTTTCCTAGATCAATGGGAGACAATTGACAGGGTGCTGGAGAATCTCATGAGAGATTAAGCATTGTATTGTTTCATGATTCCTTGACTTAATACACAATAGAGATAGAAGGGTTTTGATTAGTTGCTTTCCCCAAATACATGATGTTGTTGTGCAATTGATAATATATTTCTCTTACTTATATGTGATTGTGCGATCGTGTTTTGTTTCCATAAATTGTAGGAACGATTCAATATCTTGTTTTAGTAGATTACAGAATCAGATTGAATCTTGTTGGTTAGATTTTATACATGGTGTCAAAGAAGAAATTTTTTGGGTGGTGAGTTTGTAGAGAATACTAAATATTTGGTGTAAAATTTTCGAAAACAAATAGAATATTTGGATTCCTTGCAAAAATATACCCAAATGGAAAAAAAAAATCGGTCAATTCGAAGCTCGGATGAGGGAGATATCATCGATTTAAAATCATCTCTTTTTTAGAAACCTTTTGTAACTTCGAGACAATTACATTGTGCGCGAGTCAAGAACCTATATGCACTTGAGGTACCAGATGCATGCAAAGCTTTGAGAAGAAAGGCATAAGTTAGAGACTTGGTGTTTTAGAGGGAGCATAAATTACCTCTCAACATGCATCCTCATGAGAAGCAGTCTTAAAAGGTTGTGGAGTAGCTGCCACAATTGGAGAAGTATAGAGGAGACCGAGTGGAAACATCCACTCAAGTAGAGACCTCCATGAGGGGGATATTTCGATCCATATGGGAAGAGTGACCAGCCATACCTCGAGGTGTAAGGTGAGTTTATGTGTAGACATAATCCCAAGATAAGAAATTTGGGCAAGGTCCATTGAGATGGAGTGTCTCATGGATCAAACTTGGCTACGAGGAGTGCACAGTATAGCAGTAGTAGGAAGGATCAGTTATATTGATGTAGTTAGATGTAAGCAAGACATAAATCAGAGTGAAAGATGTCAAATACTGGAGCACAAATAGAGTTAGCAATAGTTCAAAGGGCATGGATGCATATGTCAGTAGCAATGCAGAGAATCCAGTACTAGATAGGTGCAATAGCTAGCAGCAATCAGAAGACTCTTATGACAGATGCATTATACTAATTCAGTTTTTCAGAGGCTACTCAGTTTCAGGATTTTCAGGTGCAAACAACACTAGAGAAGTGTAGCATGCAGAACATTCCAAAGGTATCGGATGGTGATAGATTGAATTCCTTTCTTGTTGAGAGGGAGTGTTGAAATTTGCAACAAGAAACAGTGAAATTGGCGACTAGAAAGGACAAAAAATAATGCACCCACACTGGTGAGGAATTTTGATGTACTAGGAGTGAGGAATTTGAGGCATCTAATTTATTTTTCCCTTAAATAAATTGGACAATAAATTGTAATTTCATCTCATAACAATTTGTGTCAATTAACTAAGTCATGATGATTTAATTAGCTCAAGAAATTCAATTTAAGGTGATCGAGGTGGATATTGGTGGCCACCTGCCTATTCCACTTGGGCCCTCACCATTGTCTCTTTTAGTTTCCTTAATTATAGCACAATTTACTATTTTTGTCAGTTTTTTGGGTCCTGAACTTTCAGAGCCATTTTGAGACCCCAAATGATGTTTTTTGGGCATGAAAGGTTTGGTGATTTCATAGAAGTCGTATTAGTAGTTTTAGTCCTCTGAGAGATCTTTCTAATGATGTATCATGTGCGTCAAACGAAGATCATATGACCAAGTTACGACCCTGGGAAGTTGGTTGCCCAACTAACCCCAACGGAGCCCATAAAATCTTGGTGTTACATCTCCTCAGGTTAGGGTTTTGGTTGTTTATGGTTTTAGCTTATTTTAAATAATAAAAAGACCCTTGATCCTTATTGTAACATAGTTCAGAGGAATATAACTAACAATTGTATTTATAGAAAATTTCCCATGTGCCATGATGGACTTATCAATCAAGGAAGGTTGATTTTCCTAATTAATATGGAGATAATTCCATAGGAATTGCGTGAACAAGGCAGGCTAAAGGAAGGCTGAGAATTGGCTAAGTACTAGACCAATTTTTCCTAGATCAGTAGGAGACAATTAGCAGAGTGCTGGAGAATCTCAAGAGAGATTAAGCATTGTATTGTTTCATGATTCCTTAACTTAATACAAAATAGAGATAGAGGGTTTTGAGCAGTTGCTTCCCCAGATACATCTTGTGTTGTGCGATTGATAATTTATTTCTCTTACTTATATGTTATTGTGTGATTGTGTTTTGTTTCCACAAATTGTAGGAAGGATTCGGTATCTTGTTTTAGTACATGATAACAAGATCAGATTGAATCCCATTGGTTATATTTTCTACATGAAATAGAAGAGAGGGTTGATACCATCTTGCCTTGTGGTGGTTAGTAGGCCGCAAGGTCTGTGATAAAGACCAACATAAATGGAGGAGGGCTTGCATTGTAATTTAGAGCCATAACAGAAGTTGACGCAAGCATAATATTGACTGATTTAACTCTAGTTTGAGGATCGACATTGAGATATGAAGTTCATGTCAAGATTCAGTCAAATAAATGCCCAGGATCTGTGGATCCATATGAGCTAGGTCGAGTCTCTTATGGAGGCAAGAGTCGTGTTTTTTATATCTATGGATAGGGTTTGTTCTACAACAATTATATGTACGTAAGTAGAATTCCCTAGTTAGGACAGTTTCCTAGTATGTTTATTTCATAAGGTATGACCTTAAGACTATGAAAAATTTGCATAGAAGAAGATGGGTTGTGACCCTTAGAGCGAGGTTTATTTCTGCAATAAAGACTGCAGATCTGGAAGATGGTTTGCAGATTCAGTATGTGTGGAGACAACAGATCCAAAGGAGGGTGGAACCTGAGCAGAATATTGAGCATGTAGAAGAAATGTGCCATATGAAGAATGGATTGACATGTAGAGGAGTTGATTTTGGTGGAATTTCCATAGAGTTTTAGACAAAGATCTGAAGAAACCTATAAAAAATTAGTGAATGGACTGTTAGTGGTTGATTTCTGACCCTATTTCAGTCATCTACAGATTGTTAGAAGTATGATAAGAGAAGTAGTTCATATTTGTTCACAGATTGGACAACAAAGATCAAATTGTCGATACAAAAGAACAATTATCTTGAGAGGAATCAAACCATTGTTAGGTGGAATATTTGAAGAGCCCTAGATGAAAACAATATTGTGGGCCCCAGATCAGTAGAAGGAATTGACTGTGGTTGGGCATATTGATGGTAGGTTAAGCACAATTGGAGGGTTGTTAGTTTACTATCAAAGAAGAGCCTTGACTCTTGTTCTGGTGAAGGACAACAAAATTGGTTGAAGGGCAGGTGTATAGGGCCTAAGGATTTGCAGACTTTGAAGGAATAAAGTAATAGTCAAGTGGGCCAACCAACTAGCCCTAATTCACTATATTGTAGAGGATTGACTCAGTGAAAATAAGGGCAGCCTCCATAGCCCTGGACTTCTCATCTTTGATGCTGTAGTATGGAAAAAGTGGGCATTCCAAAGAGTTGTTCACAAATGGAATTGTGAAAAAATTGTTACCACTCAAACTAGTAGTGGATCTAAAAGGGGTTCCTAAGAGGGCAACTGCTAGGACAAGGGAAACGATGCAGGCTTAGCCCATTGTCACCACAGCTAAGGCTCCTTGATCTTCACAAAATTTCACCGATGGGTGGAGTCCTGGTAGTTTAGGAAGTCATTTGTAGAATATAGGTCAATGAATAGGTGGGAAGTGACCCTTGAAACCCTTTCCCTAAGATAAAATAAAGAGTGGGACTTACTTTCCTTTTGAGCAATGGAATTATCTTCTAGGGAGAGAGGAGGGGGATTGAATGGTTGAGGAAGAAGAATAAGACTTATGAAGGAGGTTGGTATCCCTCATATGGTGGAAGGGAGGCATTATCCTTTGGGAGGTTGCTCAAATGTAGGAAATAAGAAGCCAAAGGAATATTTTCAACGTTATTCAGTTGAACAACCCATGCTGACTACGCTCAAGAAGTGGTTGGGAATGGAAACTTTGCTTCTATTTTATTAAAAATTCCAAAAATATCTCAACGCGGGTAGTCCACTGGGACAAAGTGCCAATGGGCACGAGGCCATAACTTCCTGCTAGCGCCGACCCAAAATCATATGTTTTTGAGAGCCTGTTCCAGGAATATTCAACAGAGGAAATGTTCTTCTTATGGAAAGGGATGCAATGACACTTTTTGCAATGCATGACACTACATAGAAGTCACATAAATGGCCCTTCAATGCTCAGGATGGGGATTGCAGGGACAATGACAAAATGTTGTTTAACTCTTAGTTTTAAGTTTGATTGGGTGGATATTTTACTCTTATGTGATAATAGTTTCATTTGGCAGTAATATTTATAATGATATCAAATGTTTGGCATTTTATAGTAGCACCAAGCCAAAAAAAATGTTGGTTTGTTATTCCATCATACATAAACACAATAATATTCTCATATTTTAGTCTAAATATTTTAATGATTTAATATGCATGCCAAACACCAACCTGTAAATGAGTGATTCAACCCCTAGCAAAGTTATGCCATAGTTATAAGTAACATAAATTGAATGCGTCAAGAGTTTGAAATATTCCTATAATCATAATCTTACCCTACATGGACATATCTATGTAGCTTAAATACGAAAGGTATATAAGCTAGAAGCATAGATTTAACATATTTAGATCTATACACATCTTCTTTGAGCTAAAGGTGATTTAAAAAATATGGTATATTTGGTAATTTTGGCAAAGAGTGGTATCTTCTCTACCAAAATCATCAAAAAAGTACATCAAGCCTCATCTTGTGAAGTTCGTGGCATGTACGTGAGGAATGAAACAAAAAGGATGAAATTCCAGTGAGCTACTTAAAACTCTTCCAACGTCACTAGTGAACCTCTGCCTATGAAAATATTTATCATTGTAAATCATATATAACAAAATGTATGAAAGCATATCTAATTCAACTACAGATATAACTAAAATTGAGCTAGACATGTGCTTGTAATCATTTTCCCAGAAACATAGCAATTGCTTCATTACCTTACATGTTAGATTTACAGAACATGCATTATGTATACCTTAGTATGGAAAACCATGTAGAAAATCATTTGATGTCTATAGTTTTAATATCCAAAATATCCAGGGAAGAGAACAACCCAATGAGTTCCAAGATTTTCATATTTAAAATTGAGCTAGACATGTGTTCCTAATTGTCTGCCCAGAAACATAGAAATTTCTTCATTACCTTACATGTTAGATTTATACAATGTGCATTATGTAGAACTTAGTATGGACAACCATGTAGAAAATCATTTTATGCTTATAGTTTTAATATCCAAAAGATCCAGCGAAGAGAACAACCCAATTAGTTCCAATATTTTCATCTTCACCATATGTGGATAACATAATCTTACTATCAAATGGAATCCATATGCATCAACAACCCCATGGAATCCCACAAAGAAAAATAAGAGAAAAACACACACAATGAACATGAAAAAATCCTTCATAATCTTTGTAGCAAATAGAATCATGAATCCATGATGCATCAACAATCCCATGGAATCCCAAAAATCAAAATAAGTGAAAAATACACACAATGAAAATGAAAAAATCCTTCTTATTTTCCCTTCCCTTCAAAGGACTCAAAATTTATTTTGCATTTTGGAGAGAACCTAAGCATTAAATTTATAGAAATTTCCTCCCTAGTATGCTAAAAGTCCTTCATATAATTTACAATAATGAAAAAAATCAAGAAAAGTTGACCCATTAGAGGTGTAATGTATAATAAATTGTTTGAAGAAAAGCTAACGTATAATCAATTGTTTAAAGGATTATGAAAAAAATGAGGGAAATTCAACTAATGGTATTTCTACTTTTGAAGTCAATATGTATCTCTCTTCACCATGTTGGCTAACCAATTCCCATGGGGAGGCATGGTTAGATGATTTTGGATATTCTACCATATAAACTCTCCATATTGAATTCTTGATGGTCTATGAATAATTAAAAATCAAAACGATTGGGAAGTCTTCACTATGCCCTCCAACTGGACTCCAAAACACTTATACATGGGAAACCAGGTTTAACTCAAGTGTGATTGGCTGCCTCCATCATAAACTCAAGTTAGATTTTATATTTTAAACTTATATTCTATACCTATAGCAATCTATGCCTCCATTGGACAAAAAGGAGAGAGGAGAACACATATTCCATAAATGAATTTACATTTTAGAAAGTAAATTGTATACATTTCATAAGGAAATGAATAACAAGAAAAAAATTTAAAAAATTCTCCCCCGCCTAATCATAAGGTGAGTAAGTTTCTCTAGAAGGATGAGATCTTAGATAAATTAATTAACTAAATTCGTACCAACAAAATTACAACTAAATGTTCAGTAAAAAAAAAAAAATTATTTCACATATCATATAATGTCAGAGATGTTGTGATTTCAACCGTCTTATCAATGAGATTACTTAGTGTGAAGGTTGGTGTGAAAATGAAATTAATCCTATGAAAATTATCATTGATAATGGGATTAACATTAAAAAAAACCAAAAGACCAAAAGTGTTTCATTGATACTAAGAAACCTATTATCTATATATATTTTTTAGAGTTTACTTTTGTATTTAAATATTTCTTTAGAATTTTATATTAAGAAAATGATATAATGACCTAGGCTCATAGGGTTTGCAATCATGATTCAGTATACATTTTAAACATTTATATATGAGTTTTAAAGAATATACATTTTGAAAATTTATATATGGGCTTTAAAGGATATAATGATCACATATTATAATGGTTAATAATATATTTTAGGGTATTTAAAGAGAAAGCAAGCTTTATGTATGATGTGTAACCTATTTATGAATCAGAGATGAGCAATTGATCATAATCAACCTTGGAGTGGCTCTTTTTGAAGCATTTTCTTTGAACCTCTGATTCGCCTAAGAAACCCAACAACGATTTAAATGGTTCCAGGAATATAAAGTTGGCATCTCATGTTTCTTTGCAATTGGAAGCAACCCCACAGGAAGCCATGCAGAATAAAAATAAAGTTCACATGAGTGGGAGATGTTTATTGTGATGAGGGGACAATTATTATTATGTTTTGAACCTCTTTACATGATTATTATTACAGTTGTTGGGAAGGCGGTAAACAAGTGCATGAAACAGTTCCAAAGATCGATGGATTCCTCCTCCTTATTGAGAGACACAACAGATTATATCGTTGTCCTCTAAACATAGATAGAAGTAATGCAATCTTTAGTGAATAATTCTCATGCGCATGCCTAAAATGTGGTTTAAAGTTTTGTTTTATGCTTAAAAAATATAGTTTACTTCTATGCCCCTTGGAGCTACTAAAGGATATGAATTCCTGTCAACGATGTTGCAGCCCCCATTTCTGTACAGTTTCCTATCCCTATGTTATTGCCTTACGACGTTTCCTTTGCAACAAGCAGTGCAATTGCTAGTTTTAAAACACTACAAAATAAGATGTATATCATTATTATTTCATATACAAAAAATCACAAAATTCAAAATATATTTTATAGTAAAGGTGAATGTCAAGCAAAGAAACATATTTATTTGGGAAGTTATTTATTTATATTTATATTTTTAAATTTAATGAATAAAATTATTATTTGTTTGTTTGTTAAGTTGTGTGAATTCTGGCCTGTTGAATATGTGGTTTGAGTCTCCATAATCTAGGGGTATTTAAGCTCCCTAAATTAGGGAAGAATTGCATCCGACATGAGCCACACTAGCCTTTAGTATGGTTGTATTTTTCCCCACGAAGTTTGAAACCAATGATACAAGTCACCTTTACACCACAGAGTGCGTTAACAAAACACTCTATCACCATTTGCTAGGCTCAATAAAATTAATTATAAATATATTAATATATATATATATATATATATATATATATATCATATAACCTACTAATTCTGGTGAAGATGAAATATATTAGCTCATTCAAAACTCATTAGGAATCTATAAGATATATGTGATGGATTCAGAAGACAAACCTCTACATAATTATACTCATAAGAGCCTCCATTCAAATATCATATAACCCATTAAGCTATTTGTATAGTGATTTTAAAATTAGATATCATCCTTTCTTATTCAAAGAAATTTATTATAAATATTATTTAAAGAACAAAATTAACACCCCCGATGGGGGTGATCATTTAAGGGGCCAGTTGGTGGTGCATTGGATTGTGGAGCTAGAGGGGCCTCCACACGCCACACGAATGCAAAGAATGGGCTTCGGAACCTCCATCCTGCTCCTCGCGAGTTGAGTTTAATATCGCACAAGGACCAACAAAAAATCATTCGTAGGCATTGGGCGATGAGGAGAGAGTGATGAGAGAGAAAGAGGTGTGGTTTTTTTTCATCCTGGCTCAACTTGTGGCTTGGGGTAGCAGAACAGGATGAGGTTGTTTAATGTTGAATGCAGAAGGGAAGGAAATTGAGGCTTGCATCCAACATGGCGATGGTATCAGGGGACATTTTATTTGCTCGACATAATGGTTTATTTGGCCTTTGGCCTGGAATGCGTGGGTCGGGTGTAGACAAAGAGTTTTGCTCAGCCTGAATTCCTCTTTGGTTAGCACACACTTCACTGGATTTCCAGTCGGATGGGGGGATCCGTTTCAGGTGCCTTTCCTGGGGATGTATGAGATTTTTGGGCCTCGGGGCTTGTGTTGTGTCTTCCTACATCTTCACTACTCATCATTGTGGTGTTGGTGCTCGGGACTTTGAGATCATTTTTAGTTGGGTAATCGTGTTCAACAACTCTGGAATTGTCAGTGGTGTGTTATTTCAATATTTTCAATTCAATGTCTAGTGGGGTGTTTCTCGGGTAAAGCAATACACAGTCCATGGAAATGCTGCAGGTGGTGTTAGAGTTGGTAGTATGCCTCGATAGAGAGGGCAGGTATGCAGGGGGGTGCTGGGCCATGCATGGATGTACACCAGCAACATGGGGAGCCTAGCTCGGACTCTAAGTCGATTGAGAGTCGCCACTCTGCTACAGATATGGCCCTGTCTCCAGCTCGCTCACTGAGCCACGTAGAAGTCTGGTCACCTTGGAGTCCATCGCGACCCAACTAGATCACATACATGTCAACATTGATACGCTGAGGGAACAAAGGTACGAGGACATGAACGAATTGGTTGCCTATATTAGTGACCTCGAGCATGTGCATAATGAGACCTTTGATTCTGTGGAAGGACTCTGGTGCCAACAACAATGCACAAATGACCATCTTCGCACCTTGGAGAGTCGAGTGGAACATATTGATTACCATATGCATGAACGTGATGCTCTCTTTGCTGCACTTTGAGAGTTTCCTCCCAATCTCCATCCTTAATGTGTAATTCTAAGATTTGTAATTTCTCTCTTTTTGTGTCGACAATAACCAAAAATACCGACTGTCTTGGCTCCTCTTCAGGATTCTTACTTTTCAAAGCAAGGCTTGTGCTAGCTCTTAAACCAATCTATATTACTATATTTTGTTGGTGGTAATGTATTTTGTTGACACTTATGCTATGATAATATAATACATATTTTTAACCAAAAATACAAAATTAAAAAATATCATACAACCAATAAACTATTATATATAAAACACTTCCTTTTTTTTCACTAACATAAATGTGAATTTATGGAAGGGAAGAAAAAATAAATAAGGTGAGGGGGGGAATTTGGTCTCACCACGTCATTTTGACATGTGACCTTTCCCAATAATAAAAGTAGGTTTTCGATTACAAACGTCAAATTAGGATCTCGTAAGTATCACGGTAAACATCGGTCCCTCTAATCGTCATTGGAAACCAGAAACCACATCCCAAAACCACTTATTTTGAGGCTTATGGCTCAAATTTGATAACATCCCTATAAATGAAAAAGGTCAACAATAAAACCTTAAATCTGTGTGGTATCTGCGAACTAGGCTTTGACGGTTTCAGTAGAATATTTCTGTGGGTTCATTTTCATTATCTATTACATAATTCTTTGGTTTCAGGTAATGGTGATGATGGAAAATTCATAGAAGGTCACAAAATAATGGAAGAAATTGAAGATCCAAGAGTTTCGCGATGAAATTTCTAAGAGGGATTCAAACCCCAGCACTCTCGGTCCTTCGCCGACTAAATGCCTAGGAAATTCTTCAGATCTGCCAGAAAATGCAGTAGGCAAGGGCCTTGAGTCTAACATAAAACAAGTCGTTCCTCTATTAGAAGATGCACCAGAAAAATCTGAGGCAGTTAACGTGGAGGAAACCCCTTCTAGAGATGAAACATCCCAACTCAAGACTGTCACCAAGAAGTGTGAATATTCAATAATGGCAGAGTTGGTGGACACCGTCACTGTCGTCACGACAGTCGTGGAATCCATGGAGAAGCCGTCAAATGAGGGGGAAGATAACGGAGTTGCTAGAATTGTAGGGCCGTTATAGTTGTTAGATTTGAAAAAGAAGCACTAGTGTGTCGAGAGATTTGGCTTGGCGTTACAGTTGTCTGAGGAAGGTAAGCGCAATTTGCGAGCAGTAAGGTGAGAGTAAATATTTTGTAGGAAACTACTAGTTAATTTTATGTTAGGTTTTTTGTAGTGAATGAAGGGTGTGCACTTAAGTTTTCTTCAGTATTCATCTTCAGTTTCTATTCCCTTTATAATTTGAAGGGCTTGCATGTTGAATTTACAGTTGAAAATTTACTTTTCAGAATCTAGGTAGTACGATGTGTGTGTATAGTCTTATAAAAGTGAATTCTCAAAATAAAGGTTTCAAGGAATACTTTTTTCTTCCTTTTCAAATCAATGAGATTTAATCCTAAAATTTTCAGGGCTTTATATGTGGCCTTTTGTGGTTTCAACCAGATCCATTTGAGACAAAGAAGAAAGTCACACTAGCTACAACCATGGCTGTGGTGTACTTTGAGCCTTGTAATTTGCATGGGTGTTTGTTGTGTATTGCTTGTTATTTTTCAATTAGGTAACCAACTTGCAAATTAAATTTTCTGACCTTCCTTATGAACAAACCATTAGCTTTGTTATCAAATTTTGGAAAACATTTCAGTGCTCTAAGAGAGATATTGATCTTGTGTTCGCAACACTAGAGTTCTCAGCAATTGGAATCAAATTTATAGATTAAGGCATGAATGCAAAGAAAATAAAAGGCATACCATCCACTGAAATATTTTAATTTTAGTAGAAAGTATGATGTACTCACAGCGGACAAATATTAGAGAGTAAAATATATGATAGAGAATTGCAGTTCTTTGGAAATAAAATGCATGAGTCAACCTTACATAATTTGGAATTATCTAACACTTCCAGACTATGAATAAAATTTACTTATGAAATTTTCCTGATCATCTGTTGTCTTCTCTGTTGCATTCTCCTATGTCTGTCTTTTTTGTGACAATTTTTGTTCTATCATTATATATTTTTATATTATTTAATTAAATGTATTCAAGACTTCTCTATAGATAAAGGCTAAAAGGAATTTTTTCTTCCTCAAGGGCTATTCATAAAGTAAAGGTCATTTAACCTTCCTAAAGTACTATTCTACTGTCCTGACATAGACAGTAAGACAAAACCTTACTTTGTAGGAGATGCAGGTCTACAGGATATGTGAAGATTAACAAAAAATCTAACGTTTAGTATATTTATCTTGCATGTTTTAGTTGATGTATCTCCTATATTTTCTATCCCTTATAACCATGATGAGTTGTTTGCCTCTTGTTAGAAAGGGGTAATTCAGGGATAATTGCTTCACAAGGCCTTAGGCTAACTTGGAATGTGTGTTACTCGTTTGTGAGAAAATTTATGAAGTTTCTCAATTTAAAATTTTGTTGTTGTCAACCCAATGTAACTTAGTGTTACTTCTACCTGATTCAAGAAAAAAAAAAGTTGAATAAATAAGCTTATAGTGCATTGTATTGAGCTTTAAGACCCAAATTATTTGTTGAAGCCTGAATTTTATATTACCATGTTTTGATTAAAAATCTAGAAATATATGGTAGCGTTTTTTTCCTTGAGCTTTACTGTGTTATAAAAATCCTTTTGATGATTTCTGTTTTGAATCTTTATGTTTTTGCAGTACAAGAAATGCTATAAAAGCACATGATTGGCATGATAGAATGGTTGAAATTGGAAAATGGTCTTGTTGAACCTCATTCATAGGTTATGTTTACATGGAATTTACTGCTCTAGTTCAAGTAGCTTCTCGTGATTTAGAACTGTGGTAACCCTTTTTTGAATATTTATGTTGGTGCAGCATAGTTAAATAAGAAAATGCTACAAAATCACCTGATTGGCGTGATAGGATTGTTGAAATTTTAAAATGATCTTGTTAAACCTCCATCATAGGTTATATGGTTATATGGAGTTTACTTGACCCACACATGTGAGAAGTTATAACCATCGGAGGCTTTGTAATGATATATTGAATTGAGTTTCATTTTTTTTTGCATCTATTCCCTATTTATTTTCAAGTTGGGTTTTTTTTGATGTTATAACTTAATTTTCAACTTGTATGGTTGTCTAGGGCTCGACATAAGTTTTTGGATGGTTACATGTTTACACAATAGAGGTGTGAAGGAAAAAAACTCTTCTGCTTCATATTTGTTGTAACTTGTTTTATTGTGCATCTACAGGTTGCAATAGTCAGTGCACAAAAATTCTGGAAGCAAATCAATTATTTACACACAGTAGAAATTTTAACAACAAAGAAGCCATATTGCCACTACAGAACTATAAGCTTTATTTTCATGCAATCTTCATGCATAGACTTGAGGGCCAAGAGCTAGTAAGGCATGTTTCCTTTCAAATTTATGCCTAACTATACTTTAGGAACTATTTAAAGTGTAGAAAAATTTGGAACATTAAGAAGCCATTAAACAATTAAATAAGCCACCTTCTCTAGCAAATGTGAATCAGTGATTCAGACCTTAACTCCATGTTGACCTATTTCAGTTCCCAAATAAAAATGTGTTACATATCCTGGCAGCCCGAATTGACTTAGGCATTGGTTATGAAGGCACTATGCTGTGATTATGAATGTGTTGGAGTTGATATTACTTTGAGAGGCCCCAACATGAATCCTAGACTATTTATCTCTCTCTTAGGTAATGGTTATCAAAGTCCAGTGACTATCAATAATACAAAGTGTTGGAGTTGATATTCCCTTGAGAGGTCCCGACATGAATCTTGGACCATTTATCTTCCTCCAAGGTAATGGTTGTCAGAGTCAATCTTGCTTCTACAAGTGCCACACATTACCTCTCAACTACGAGGACACATGTGGCTTTTCAACCCAACAGCAAAGGTTACAAATCATAATTGTTGAGAATGTAACCCATTCAAAACGTGATGCAACCCTTGGTAGTGTTGAAAAAAACCAGAATTCTATATAGCACATGATCTCTATAACTAAATCCTGTTCACGATGTAAAAATTCTCAGCTCAGCTAAGATCAGTTGAGAATCTATCAAAATATTAACTGGAAACAAAATTTTTTTTTGGCCGTGAGGATTGCCCATGAACCAGTGAGGCTCTTGTATCGTTTTGGATACTATGAAAGCCCTATTTACATTGATTCTACAGTCAGAGGGCAACACCTCATGTGTGACAGATCATGACAGATCATTCTCAAGACTCATACTGATACTGCAACGAGCAGAAATGGGTGGTCATCGAAGGCATGGAGTTCAGTGGATAATCTATGTATAGTATATATGATTAGCCTCTTGTTCTAGCACTAATTACTGCTACAGACCTGGAATTTCACCCTTTGGAATGGTGGAAAAATCTTTTTGTATGATTTAGGTTCTAGGGATTCCAGCATTTTCAAGGATTATGTTTGTTTAAGTTAAATTTTCAGCATCTCTGTTAAATATATGTTGTATTTTATTTTAAACAATGGTTTGCCATAATGGTGTTTTTTAGGTTTGGTGGACTGTGTTAGTTCTGGTGCTACTGGACTTTTCTCTAATCTTTAAAGTGATTAATAGCTATGAAAGTAATTTCTGTATTGAATTATCAGTGCACATGGTACCCAATCTTATCAGTCAATATGTTTCATCTCTTAATTGACAGAAATTACCTTCGGGTATGTTTTATTGACAGATTTGGTGAGTCAGCAAATGGTACTCCAAAACCTACCTCTCCTGAACTAGGAGAAGCAAAAATATCAGAAGAAGAAAGAGGAAAGCAAGGTCTAAGAGGTTTGTTATTCCAAAATTTAGGAATTTATTTTCTCTCTTTGTAGGTTTTAACCCTGAACAGAAATATCTACACACGATTCTTATAACAGAAAATAAACAATAGCAAGAGCATAAAACATAAAACAGATAAACACAGAGATTTTCCCCTGGATCCCAAATCGGGACGACCAGCTTGATTTTTCATTATATTCCTTTTAGTGTTACAACACATATATATACATGCCGAAGAATACATAAACCCCAATCCATAAACCCTGGATTAGAACATAACCGTAGTTCCCTTGACCGGATCTACAAAAATACCAGGGCCGAAAACCATCGTACCCCAAAACCATGTGCAAAACCATGCACAAAACCATAGACGCATCATCTTACCGGAAAGAATAACACATACTCAACATTCTCCCAATTTGTTGTTTTCTTTCCACGGGGGGCCACTAGAGGGCTTTAGTCATTGGGTCTAATTCTTCAACAATCTATCAAGCTTCTCTACATCACCAAGAGAACTTCGAGTGCTCACGTACTTTGTCAATGCATCTGCAACATTCTTCAAAGTGTCCACCTTTACCAACAACAGCCTTTTAGCCTCAACCATATCTCTAACAAAGTGATATTGAACATCAATGTGCTTTGTCTTTGAATGATAAGCAGGGTTCTTAGCCAAGAAAATTGCACTTTGGCTATCACAGTCTATCCTTATAGCTTATTGTACCAACCCCATACTTGAACACAATCTCTGCAACCAAACTGCTTCCTTGCTTGCATGAGTGGCTGCTATGTATTCTGCCTCTGTAGTTGAAAGAGCCACTACAGACTGCCTTTTACTCATCCAACTGACTGCGCCTCCAAATAGGCTAAACACATACCCACTTGTAGATCTTCTTTGGTCCAGATCTCCAGCCCAGTCTGCATCAAAAAAACCACGAATGTCCAACATTCTTTCCAATCCTGGTCTTCCCCGGTAGCACAAGCCATAATCACTAGTGCCACGTAAATATCTGAAAACCCGCTTCACTACTGTCCAATGCTCCTTCCCTGGGTTTGACATAAACCTGCTCAATACTCCCACTGCATGTGCAATGTCTGGTCTAGTACAGACCATTGCATACATCAGGCTACCCACTGCACTTGCATATGGAACACGGGACATATACTCCTCTTTTTCTTGTGTCTTGGGACACTGTTCAGCAGATAGCTTTACACCTACAGGAATAGGAACATTCACCGGTTTACTATCCTGCATATTGAACCTCTGCAATATAGTCTCGATATACTTCCTCTGGTTTAACCAGAGCTTCCTCTTTGCCCGATCTCTCTTAATTTCCATGCCCAAAATATAGTTTGCAGCACCAAGATCCTTCATGTCGAATTTGGAGAGCAGTTGGGTCTTCAAATCTTGGATAATTTCTTTGTCATTTCCAATCAACAACATATCATCCACATACAAGACCAAATAAATAACCCGGTCACCAATTAATTTAAAATAAACACAGTGATCCTCCTTGCTTCTGGTGAAGCCAAGTCCCCGTATATAGGTATCAAATTTCTGATACCACATCCTTGGTGACTGTTTTAACCCATACAGAGACTTCTTCAACCCGCATACCAGTTCTTTCTTACCCTTCACCATAAAGCCTTCAGGTTGCTTCATGTAGATCTCCTCTTCTAGATCCCCGTGAAGAAAAGTTGTCTTCACATCCATCTGTTCTATCTCAAAATCAAATGCAGTAGCAACAGATAAAAGTAATCTAATAGAAGTAACCTTGGCAACAGCAGAAAAAATATCACCAAAATCAATTCCCGGCACCTGGGAATAACCTTTCGCTACCAACCGAGCTTTGTATTTCTCCACCTTGCCTTCTACATTCATCTTCTTCTTAAACACCCATTTTCTCCCAATGGGCTTCCTTCCAGCTGGCAACTCCACCAAATCCCATGCATCGTTTTTGTGCAAGGATGCCATTTCATCAACCATGGCCTCCTTCCAGAATTTTCCATCCTCTGAATCTACTGCCTCCCTGACAGTTCTGGGTTCATCATCAGTTATAGTTAAGGCAAAACCTGAACAGAAAGCAGATGGACTATACCTTTCTGGTTGCCTTCTTTCCCGAACCGATCTTCTCAAAGCTGGAGTTTGTGGCTCTTCATCTTCTGAGTCTTCTTCTATTGTAGAGTCTGATTCATCCTCCTTTAGCTCAAACTCTATCTTCTCAGGTTCCTTTAGTAGGAATTCATGTTTAACAACATCTTTCACTTCTCTAAACACCACATCTCGGCTGTACACAACCTTCCTTGTTTCTGGGTTCCAAAGTTTGTAACCCTTTAAACCATCCTTATACCCAATAAAGATGCACCTTTCAGATTTATTATCCAACTTGGTCCTTTTCTCCTTTGGAACATGTACATGTGCATCACATCCAAATACCCTTAGATGTGAAAGAGAAGGTTTCTTACCAGTCCATACCTCATGTGGGGTCTTATCCTCCAACACTGATGAAGGTGATCTGTTAACCAGATAGCATGCAGTCTCCACTGCCTCTGCCCAGAATTCTTGTCCTAAACCGGTACCACTGAACATGCTTCTTGCCTTTTCCATCAGTGTTCTGTTCATTCTTTCTGCAACTCCATTTTGCTGAGGTGTGTATGGAGTAGTCTTTTGCCGTGCCATACCACACTTCTTACAGAACTCTTCAAATTCCTTCTTGCAAAACTCCCCCAATGCCATTATCAGTCTCTCAACGCCTTATCTTCTCCCACCATTTTCCACCAGAGCCTTAAATTCTTTTAAATTTGTCAAAGACTTCGATTTCTTCCCTTGCTGTGTTTATATCTGTGTATTCTGAGAAGCTATCTCTGAATTAGAACATAGTATACAGACTTTTCCAGTGATTCCACATTTTGGAATCACACAGCTCAAACACATCACTCGGTATAAGTTTCACATTCATTGTTCTCAGCACCGTAATAGAAAACTCACTTGATTCTCCTTCCCATATACACAATGTCCGCAGAAATTGATATCCAAAGATTAATTAGACATAGCTTCTACCATACCATTACCAAGCAATATCTGAATGTCCTTCTCTCCAATATGTCCAAGACTTTGATTCCATAACATGGTATTCTCTCCAGAGACCGCTAAGCTTTCCGTCCCCACTTTCGAGAACCACAGAATCGTTAACGATCAATAACAAGATACCTGTAGCTCGCATGCAGTCTCCAAATTCAAACTCCATTAATACTAGTGCTCCCTGAACCATCTTACAGGTATATTTCTCAAACACTGTTTTTACAGCTACATCATCCATCTATTATAGTAACTGATTGCTGAACGTTAGAATATAAGAACACCTGAAGTGTTCTAATCCTTCCACCTAGAAGTCACTTGACCTTTCCACGTCCGATGCATTCTCCAAGTGGGCCTCCCACGGACTCTCAGGGAAGACATCACCACCATCATATTTCTCATACTCGCAGAACCACTCCCTATGGGGAGTGAAGTGAAAGGATGCACCTGAGTCAATCAACCATGACTCATGATCTACATGTGTATTTGAAGAAGAAGCCAAATACACATCCCCACCTTCATCAGAGGTGGTTTTGCCTCTGCAGAAGGACCTTCATCAGATCCCTTTCCTTTCTCAGGAGCTTTAGATCTGCATTCCTTTTTGTAGTGCCCTTCCTTTCCGCATTTCCAGCACACCTTTACAAACTTTCCAGGAGATTTAGATCTCCCTCTAGATTTAGATCTCCCACTCTAAACCTTATTCTTGTTTCTGTTCTGGGACCTTCCTCGTACAGATAAGGCATCTCCATTCTGACCCTCCATATTTCTCCGTCTCATTTCCTCCGACAGCAAGGCTGAGACAATGTCATCAAAATTCAAGGTAGTTGTATTGTTACCTATTGCAATAACCAGACTGTCCCACGAGTCTGGTAGAGAGCACAACAAACTGATGCACTTATCTTCATCTGAGATTTTAATATCAACAGACGACAGCTGACTTACCACAGTATTGAAGGCGTTCAGATGCTCTGTCACCGAGTCTCCATCCTTCATCCTCGGGTTATACAGCTTTTTCCGCAGGAACAACTTATTCACCAGAGACTTAGATTGGTACAAAGTCCCAAGTTTTTCCCACAAATTCTTTGCCGTAGCTTCCCCAGATACATTCAACAATACTGAATCTGAGACACACAACCGTATTGTGCTCTTAGCCTTCCGATCCAGCTTCTTCCAGTCTTCATCTGACATTCCCATTGGCTTAGTACCCGGATCTACCGCGATCCACTGATCTTTATCCACCAACAGATCCTCCATCTTGAGCTTCCACAACTCAAAACTCTGACCATTAAATTTCTCGATCTCTATCTTTCCGCCGCTCGCCATATTCTTTCACCGCAAGAATCGATCCCGTAGATCTCCCACTGCACAGGGTCTACCACAGGCCCGAGCAAAAAACCCTCAACAACAAAGGCGTCCCCTTGAAGCCGAAACAGCTCTGATACCAAATGTAGGTTTTAACCCTGAACAGAAATTATCTACACACGAATCTTATAACAGAAAATAAAACAATAGCGAGAGCATAAAACATAAAACAGATAAACACAGAGATTTTCCCCTGGATCCCAAATCGGGACGACCAGCTTGATTTTTCATTATATTCCTTTTAGTGTTAAAACACATATATATACATGCCGGAGCATACATAAACCCCAATCCATTAACCCTGGATTAGAACATAACCGTAGTTCCCTTGACCGGATCTACAAAAAATACCAGGGGCCGAAAACCATCGAACCCCAAAACCATGTGCAAAACCATGCACAAAACCATGGACGCAGACTACCCAGCGGAAAGAATACAACACATACCCAACACTCTTCAGATTCCTGAGATTATGATGATGCTATTTTCCTTATCTTGTGTGTCTAATTTACTGTCAGCTCAATTTTCTTTATATTTTTTTCCAAAATTATGATATGCATTTGTTTTACTCCAGAATAATTGGAATATTAAAATGCCCAAATTATTAAATAGGTTTGGACTTGCTTTGTGCTCATCTGTTGATGATGAAGCAAAGAAGAAAGCATTTTTGGCTAGATTTGGAGTAGATGTGAAATCTTCTTCCTTGGAAGATGACAAGAAAAAAGCAAGGGTTGAAAGGTAAACTCTATTTCAATGATTGTCTCTGAAAGTATTATTTTTTTGCTTTGTATGTTATGATCAATATCATATCTATTTCTTGCCTTTGTAATTTTCATAAGTCAAGTTTTAATTGGAACTTTATTATATATGGAAGCATAGCTGAGGGAAATTCCTTGTGTAATATTGAAAAATGATTGTAAATTGTTTGTTTATCTCAGGTTTTCCTCGGAATTGGATGGAAGCACTTCAGAGGTAAACAAAAAGATAAAACCAGACCTATCAGGGATTGTGGCTTCAACACGAATGGTGAGTGTACTAAGTTCCTTGATCCATAAATCCTAATTTAGTTTGATTTTTGTTGCATGATACAAAGAAACACAACTGATTACTTTATTTATGATTCAGGTTTGGTATTCCAAGGCAAAGATGCTCTTCCTATTGTAGCACAGCACAATCAGGCAACGTTAGATACTGGATATGATAAAAAATAGGCTAGTGGGGCTAAAAATTGCATTAAATTTTGGTTGAGGATGAATGCCATTTTGGTAAAATCATTAATTAGTTTTGCTTTTATGTTTTATTAGCTTTCTTGTTTCTGGTGTCTTTCTTTGCTACATTTTGATTTTTTGTTAGCCTTCCGATTTACCCCTTTTATAGCCTTCTCGTTTAGCTTTACTCTTTTCCGCCCTTTTTTAATTTAATATTTGCAGCGCTTACATTTACATGGAATCTTATTTGTGTTTGAAACTTTTTTTGTTATTGTTGTGGTCGCTTGGGTTTTAACCATCTATTTTACATTTTTTAATTTTTCTAATCTGCAAGGACAAATTGTCTTTGGTTTTGCTTTTAATTTCTCATCTATCCACCTTCTGTTGGAATTTCTTGAAATACCCTAACCAGATTGGGAATTTCAATTGACAAGAAAAAGTAATATGATATATAGGATTTGAACCAGTGTATGAACTTAGAAATTGATGTTTTACTAGTCACTTAATTTCTGTGGCACTTCACATTCTCTGACTGGTGCTTCTAATTTTTGCTGTTGAAATTTGCTAAAATTTTATTATCGGTTATTTCACTTTTCATTAGTTATACTAATTTTTTCCTTGTCTTATTTTTCTTTTCCTCTATTTCTGTTAGGTTCCCCGGCTTTTCTTTGTCTCTCTTTTGTGACATTTTTTTCTTTGTTTCAATTGTCTCTTTTATTTAAAGAGTAACCAGTGCCTTCATGTCTTTTTGGTCATTTTAACCCCAAAGAATTTCATTGTGGTCGCTTCATTTTCTTGGCTGATGGTAGGATTTTGAGATCATTTTAATGTGTTACTAAGGTTTCTGATAGTATTTTAGGAATGAAGCTCATTTGACCCACATAGACATGCAATTTTTTGTTTTACTTAAAATGGCAGGGATGCAAATTCCTTATCATATGATCTAGTTGGAAAAATTATTTGGTCAAGGGGGCTAGACAAATGGCAACTATATTTGGTCTTCATTTTTCTTGGCAAATGACAAAATGCAATTTCCTTTTCTTATTTAGTTGAATGATTCATTTGCTCAAGATGGCCATGTGTTGTATATATTTACAATTGTAAATGGGTGACTTAATTGTATATGATATTTTGATAAAGCTTATGTTCATCTTGATCTGGGTTAGACTATGATACAGTATATTTTGCCTTTTTTTCTGGAACTTTAAAATGAAGATTAGCTATCAACTTTGACCTGGATATGGTTGTCCAAATCTATTTAGTGTATACAACATACCATGCTGACTATATTTCCAAGGTCGTATTTTAATATTTTGTGAATATTGCAGGTTTGGCATGTTTCTTAGGGCATTTTCAAATGTGACAGTTTTGAATGGTCATTATAAGTGTGTTCCACTGCACATTTAATTTTAAGCTCGAATAGATTCCTAAAACATAGAATTTGACGTTTGTGGGTGAAAATTTTAGGATTTCAATGACTAGGGTTGCAATTGTGAATGTGTCACTTTCAATTTTTTCTGAACCTGAAACTTCGGGTTCGGAATATGGCAAACCTAAAAAAAAATTGAAGTTTGCCGAGGTTCGGCGAATGTCAAAGTTGAACCTCAAACTTGAGCCCAAACCTGATCCAAATCTAATCACAAGTTGAACCTAAAGCCGAAACAGATCAAAACCTAACCCAAACAAAAACGCAAATTTGAAAGAAAAATATTTTCTATAAGATTTATGTTGAAATATGACCTTGGTAATTTTAGTGTCTTTTCATATGTTTGAGAGAATACGTAAAATTCTTTAAATTCTGAAATAGCCAATCAACAATTCTGCCATATCTGTAAATACAATAGTTGGTTAACGAGAACATTATCATTTTCTTTCTTGGATTCATGTTTTTCATCTTTTGAAGGATTAAATTAGTAAGGCATTAATAATTTAATTATGGTTTTCATTGTTGGCTCATGTTATCTGGGACATGCAGGTCACATTGTACCATCGTACTCACAATAAATCTCGAACAATGAAGTGGTTGAGCAAGACTTTTGAAGGTTCAAGTCACAAAGTGTCAGATGGACACTACGTAGGGGTGCATTTGGAGATGATAATGTATTTTGGCATGTGCCCTCTAATGCCACGGTAATCCCTAATTCATCAGAGTGTATTTTATTTTAAACTTCAATCTTCTATCTATTAGATTTAACAAAGTTGATTAATTTGAAATTGCAATTTAGTGGAAAAATTCATTGCTTTTTGGTGGAATAGTTCATAAATTATTCTGATCTTTTTTTGCAAGTGTACTAGTTACGATGATAAATGTGTGGTTTACTTCAGAGGGTTCTTAATTATTTCTAGATATGCTTTTCATCATTTGATTTCAATACTTCTCTAGTGCTTTACCTTCATATTTTATCCCCTGCACAATTCCATGTTGTTATGTTTATTGGTTGTTTCCGTGGAAACGTTTTTCCTGAGGTTCTGTAGGGTAAATCCAAATGTAAAAAATACTATTTTACATATTGAGATTTGTTCAAGACATTGTTTTGTGATACTTGAATTTCATAAATCTAGATTTATATATCGTTATCTATATCAATATATAAGAACATGTTGATGTATTGTTCATATTTCTCAAATTGTGGATTTGTTCCTTTCCTGTTTCATGTTGTTTTATATTGTTATGTTGTGATTCAAATTTCTAGTTGTGTTTTCCAGTTATTCTCCTACATAGTACATGCTTTGATAGATTATATCAAAACTCTTACCAATACAATAACATTGATTGTTGTATGTGGACATTTTTTTTCACGATGGTCCATTACATAATCAAGATGAGGAGCTAGATCATGGAATTGTACTTTCTCTTTCTGAAGAACTAACCAAACCAAATGGTATATGATGGAAATTTAATTTCTTTACAGTTACTTTTAGTTTAATTATATCATTTAGCTTGATGCTTTTCATATATTCAAATAAAATTTTGTTGCTTAACAAGACTTTGTCATTTCCATGTTTTGGTGAAAATGTTTATGTTTTGATACTCTCATACAACCTTTATCAAATTACATGCACCCTCATTGGAAAAAACAAGAGAATTTTCTTTCCATGACTATCTTTCTTTGTCATTGTTGACTTAAGAAATTCTTTTAGCTAAGAAACTAGTTTCAAGGTTATGGCATAACTTGTCATATAAATTGAACAGAAGCTATATCCAAAATGTTAACTTGTAAACTACTTAGCTGGTTTTAGGCTTTCCATTTAAAATCTACTTTAGTTTGAACTTTGAATGAGTTGTTCCATAGACTTGAATATTAAGAGATTTTGGTGTAAGGATTAAAAATTAGCCTGTAAGGCCTCTCATTTATTCATTTATTATATCGGAATATAACATTTACCATTAAATTAGAACCACTTGGCATAAATATGTCATAGATCAAGATCATACTTTGTAGAGTGTCGTAGAATAAAAATAGGAGCAAGGACACTGAATTCCTTCAGTTTTCCTGGTTCTTATTCCTTTGCGGTATCTTTGCACCTTTAGGGGAAATTTCTAGTTTAAAATCTAATTCTTTAAAGGGTGCTAGCTCAATGGAAGAGCACCTGCTTTACAAGCAGGAGGTTGGTGGTTCGATTCCATCATGCCATGATATTCATATATATGGAATGATGAATATCAGTTTTTGGGGACAGATGCTCTTTTGACCATCACCAATGAGCTTATGTTGACATTTTTTGACCCTCACCAAAATATGAAATGGTGATGGTCAACGAACGCCACCATATATATGCATCAATAGTGACGACCATTAAAGGTTTGTAACCATAAATCGTTGTTGTTGATATGAAATGGTGAGGGTCATTGTTTGTCATTATAGTCAATATTCGTGATAGACCTTGATGTCACCAATGAGTTTATGGTGATGGTCAATGAACGTAGCCATATATATCCACCATTAGTGACAACCATGAAAGGTCCATCATAAAAAATCATTGTTGTTCATATGAAATGATGACTATCACTATCCATCATTATAATCAATATTCGTGACGTACCTTGAATGTCACCACAACACATACTTTCGATGATGCCACCTTTGGTGACGTTCATAACTTCTTTCGATGTGATGTTGATCTTGCTGTTGTTTCATTAGATTTTGCACCAAAGTTGGGTTATCCTTTGAGAGTTGGAGAACTTGTTGTTGATGCTCGATGTGACCTTCCATTAATTTATCATCCATATTTTCTATTATTTGATCCTTCAAACCATCCAACTTAGCCTCCATTTATGTTTTTAAACCATCTATTTCATCTTCAATTGCTCTTCGTAAGATTGAAACTTGTTGCACTTGGTACTGTAATTTTGATAGATCATGTTGCAATTCTTCATCTTCATGAGTCATAGTAGAGCCTTCTGAAGGCTTAATGGGTGTTGAATTATTTTTACGAGGCATATTTTAGAACCCAATACTGATATCTATTCTACAATATGCCGTTTGAATCAATTCAAATTGATTCTTCAAACAAGACTTATGCAATTCAGAAAACAATACACACCTTTTTCTTGCTTTTGAGGAGCTTGATATTAAAATTGGATTATCTCTATGATTGCAGCACTTCAATATAAAAATTTTGGTACCGACGTAGCCCTCTAAATTATCTTTTGAATGCCACAGGTCTGACCTGATTTGGATTCTCCAAGACAAAGTTGTGTCCAATCTCCCACAATGACCTAATTCTGGACTGGTTCAGTAGAGCGAACTTGTACGACTTTCCGCGTGTCACTTTTTTGACCTTTGTCTCTGAAATTGATAGCCAAGAAACTAAAGTCTGTGTACTTGTGACCAATTTTTACGGCACTCCAATCTGATCCCCAGAGAGAGATTTATTGAAATTTTCCCATGATCACCTCTTTGAGATGAAATTCAGGAGCCTGAAAAAGCACTACCCTCCGCAGATCATATCTCAAAAAATATTGCGAACCAAGCTCTAAAATTTTTAGAAACTCTTCCTCAGGATTTTAGCTTCGCACCCTAAAAATTTCAGCTTTTGAAACTTTGTAGAAAAAAATTTATAGCGAAAATGCCACAACGACCTGTTTGGAGCAGCGAAACCCTAGAATCCAAAGCTCCGATACCAAATGTTGTGTAACCAGCTCCAAAAAGAGAAGAAAAGATATATCAACGCCTTATAAATAAGCCACTTCGAGGGGGAAACCTCCAATACATTACATAAATGAACAAATATTGGATGATACAAATGAACAAAACCTCCTTCTATATATAGGAGTCCATGGGGCCACAATATAATCCTAGTGGGGCCACAATGTAATCCTAGCCGACCTAACAATAATAATGTAAGGGCACAATAATAATAATATGGGGGTTACAGGGGTAAAATAATAACAATAAGGGGGGCTACACTAACATAATAAGGGGCTATACTATTAATATAGGGACTTAACACTCACTTCCTAAATTGGTGCTCTAAGCTAAAAAATAGTAGTTTCCTAAACCAATTAGGCTTTTTGTTGCATGCATATACCTCCTCTCTCCTTCTGTAGCACCCTCGGCTCTTCCTATAATAGTCACAGACTTCCTGTAGTAGTTACAATACTTCTTGTAGAAACAAAGGGTCAATTTTTGAAGCTCCCTTGTGGCTTGAAATACTTTTCCCCTTTAAAATTGATCTTGGGATGGAAAAATGTGATAGAGGAAGCACACTCAAGCACCTTTTATGCTATTTCGAGTTGGCTTGTATCGTTGTGCTGATCTATCCCTTTCACAATTTTTCCTCATTTCAACCGTTTTCCCCACTCAAATATAGCATTATCATAGCATTCTCTTCTCCCTCGTAATCAAAACCCACTCCTGCTAGTTCTACTTTAACTGATTAACTTGGAATTATAGGTCCAAGTTGCCTCCACTAATATGTTTTCCCAATATTTCCTATTGTTGCTCACTACCTTGTTGAGTATACTTTACCATGCTGTATCGGTAACTTATACTTTCCCATTTCCTTGAGGGTGATAGAAAATATATGTTTTGTGCTTTATGTTATGTTTCCTTAATAGGTTCTCAATCAAGTGTGATGTGAACTGGGCTCCTTAATCAATGACCATCTCCCTTGGATACCCAAATTTGTAGAAAAAATTATATTTTAATAATTAAACCAATTTTTCTTATGTTGTCACCTTGACATCCTTTTTCTCATCCCATATTGTCAAATAATTAGTGCATACTAAGATGCATTTCTTTTTCCTAGATGGTGGATCAATTGGCCTAATGAAATCCATGCCCCACTTGTCAGATAGCTCTATAGCCACTTGATTTTGTACATGGATTTCATCCATGGGTATAGGTTTTCTCATCCTCTAACACTGGTCACACATGTGCTTGATGTTATGATTCCTTAGGAGGTTCTCAATCAAGTGTGATGTGAACTGGGATCCTTTATTAATAAAGTTCTCCCTTGGATACCAAATTTTTTTGAACACATTTTATCTTAAGAATCCAACCACCTTTTTTTATGTTTCTTCCTTGACATCATTTTTCTCAGTCCTCTTTTTCAAATACTCAATTCATACTAGCATGTATTTCTTTTTCCTGGATGGTGTATCAATTGGCCCAATGAAATCCATGCCCCACTTTTTAAATGGCTCTAAGTAGAATTAATATTTTACAAGGATTTAATCCCTAGGTGTAGGTTTTCCCATCCTATGACACCGGTACCACCTTCTGGTACACATTCTAGAATCCTTATGGAGAGAAGGCCAATAGTATCCATCTTGGAAGGCCTTTAAAGTTATCCTCTTAGAAGAAAAATTAGCCCCACAAGGCCCATCATGGCGTGCTAAGAGGATGTCAAAGATTTCATCCTTCTTGAAAACTCTCCTTATAATATGATCTCATCCTACTTTGAAAATATTTCCACCAATCCAAGTGAAAGGGGCATTATTTCTGACAAATATTCTCTTTTTTCCTGGATGATAAATTTGGAGGAAATATCCTAGAAACTAGGTAGTTGGATATCTGAGAAAACCAGGGAGAGAGTACTGAGATAGAAAACAAGTTCTCATTTACAAGTTGATCATCGATCATCTCTTCATTCACTGCAGGAAACATGATTCTATAAAAAAACTCTACAACTACATTTTCTTTCACAGGCTTATCAATGATAGTTAAAACAAATTTTGCAACAATAATAACCACCTAATAATTATAGCATTCAAATCATGTTTTTTCATCAAGTATTTAATTTATGCTTGGTCCATATGCACAAAAGCTTGGTACCCGGTAACATAATGTCTGAATTTATTCAAGGGATGGACAACAACTAAAATCTCTTTCTTAGTAACAATGTAGTTCAATTCCACCTTACACATATTTTTACTGATAAAATAAATGGCACTGGTGAAATTATCATCCCTTTGTCCCAAAGGTAACCCAATAGATTTATTTGATGAATTAGTAAGGATATGGAAAGGCAGAGCCTAGTTTGGAGCTCGAAGTATAGGAATAGTGGTAAAATTTTCCTTTATGATTTCAAATACTTCTTGCCATTTTAACTTAATAATTAATGATGGGGTTCAAAAATGTGGAGGAAATATCTTCTTGGCAGGAGGTTTTTACTAATGAGTGATCACAATGGATTGAGATACTTGTTTCACCAGTTTAATCTAAATACGAGGAAATCTAGATTATTGGCCACGATTAGTGAGTTTTACTTGGAGATAAGGCATATAAAGGGAATATAGAACAGTGTTGCACATTATATTAGCAGGCGAATATAGGTGATTCATATATTAGGTATGAGCTCTTATGGGATAGACTTACAAGATCAGAACTTACATGTAGAATAAGAAGATGACAGGTACATGGAGCTTATGGATTGATTACAACTGGATATAGGTGATCAGGATGTGGAATATCACATTAAAATAGATGGATTGATTACATTTAGGGATTAGATATATGTGTCGAATGACACTACTCTTAATAATATTATCTTGTGAGAGTTTCATAAAAAACCGTATTCAGGTCACCCAGGATACCAAAATACATTGACATGAGTAAAGAGGTTTTATTATTGGTTGAATACGAAGAAGGAAGTGGAATAGTTTGTAGCTAGATATTTGAACTGTCAAAAGATGAAGGAAAAGTGTAAGCATCCAGGTGGAATACTATAGCTGATCGCGATTCCAGAGTGGAAGTGTGAGGTCATTTCCATGGATTTTATAATAGGTTTACCGAGGAAATCTAGAGAGCATGATTCCATCATGGTTCTTGTAGAGAGATTAACAATGGTAGTACACTTTATTCCAGTCAATTCTATGTACTCAGCTAGTAATGTAGCACAAGTATTCATTAGATATGTGGTGAGGTTACATGGTGTTACAAGGAAGATTGTATCAAAAAAGGATGCCAAGTTCACTTCCATATTGAGGAAAGATTTATTTTTGGTTTTGGGTACAGACTTGAACTTCAGCATAAATTATCATCCATAAAAAAATTGACATACAAAGAGGATAAACGGGATATTAGAGGACACGTTGAAGATGTATGTGATGCATCAACCGAGGAGATGGGAGGAGAACCTTCCATTGGTTACGTTTGGTTATAATAATGGTTATCAAGAGTCTCTAAGGATGAGTTTGTTTGAGGCACTCTATGGGAGGATATGTAATACTCCCATTAGTTGGAGTGATCCAGTGAATAGGTTGTTGATCGGACCATATATTTTGGCAGAGATGGAATAGGAAATTGAGGTAATATAGAAGAATCTGAAACCAAAAGAGGATAGGAAGAAATGTTATGCAGATCAACACACATTTCTTAAGGGGTTTCAGGTTAGGGAATATGTGTACTTGTGCACGAAGCCCAAGAAGACCTCCTTGAGAATTGGATCATGTGCCATGTTGGGACCTCGGTAATGTAGACCTTTTAAAATTATTGAAAGCATTGGACCTGTGGCTTATCAACTTGCACTTAATCAAAAATGGAAATTCCATGATATTTTCCACGTGTAATTTCTTAAAAAGTATGTTAAATATGTTGATCATGTGATCGATTGATATGTTGTAGGTAGAACGAGAAGGAAAATTCCATATGGAACTGTAGTATATTTTTTAGAAGAAAGTTCTCCTGCTCCGTAACCAAGAAATCAAGTAGGTTAAAGTGAAGTGGAGACACTTTGGGCCCAATGTAGCTACATGAGAGATGGTGTATCAGATGCAGACTACGTATCCTTTTCTATTTTTTGGTTGAGTGAAAGATTTTGGCAGATTTTTTGGTGTGATGTTTTGGTACATGTATATATATATGTATATGGACATAAATACCACCATGAGGTGTGTTATAAAGCTCCAATAAGTGGTATGGATGTCAGGTCATTATTGTAGGTTTTAACCCTGAACAAAAATTATATACCCATGAATCTTATAACATAAAATAAAGAATAGTGAGAGCATAAAACATAAAACCGATAAACATAGAGATTATCCCCTGGATCCCAACTCGGGACAACCAGCTTGATATTTCATTATATTCCTTTTTGTGTTACAACACATATATATACATGCCGAAGCATACATAAGCCTTAATCCATTAACACTAGATTACATCATAACCATATTTCCCTTGACCGGATCTACAAAATAGCAGGGGCCGAAAACCATCGTACCCCAAAACCATGTGCAAAACCATGCACAAAAACATGGGTGCGGACCGCCCACCGAAAATTAAGGACCAAAAAATTTTCGTCGAGGCGTTGCCCTGGACCCTAACTTAGGGGGCTATCGGCCCCCCTCTTACCCCCTCGCACGTGATTAGCCATGGAAAGAATATAACACATACCCAACAGTTATTGTTGCCATGTGTTATGTTGTTATGTTGTTTTTCTTCTCAACACATCGATCATTTTAAATACTAGAATGATCTAAGATATAAAGCTCCATGGGAAATATGTTTTTATTTCAGCGGTCTTGTTGGTTTTAGGTATGATTGAACATTATGGATGGTGTTCCCCGAAGGGGGAGGGTTCTATAACAACCCTAGTCAAAATTCTATGTAATAAAGTTAATAAAGGAAAAATAATAACCAAGGTCATGGGATACACATTCCAATCTGAATGTTGTGAAAAAAAATCCTAGTGTGGGTTTTCATTTGGTTTATTATGGCTAAGGCAACTAGAAAAGGAAATGGGAAAGGATTTGGAAAGGTATAGTAGAATTTATTCACATTTATTTATGAATTGGACTTAGATATGGAGCCCAGTTCACATCACACTTGATTGAGAACCTATTAAGGAAACATAACATCAAGCACAAACCATATACTACCTATCACCCTCAAGGAAATGGGCAAGTGGAAGTTACCGATAGAGCACGGAAAAGTATACTCCACAAGGTAGCGAGCAACAATAGGAAATATTGGGAAAACATATTAGTGGAGGCAACTTGGACATATAATTCCACCTAGAATAAAAATATTGGGTTCACCCCATTTTATCTGGTTTATCAGAAGAAATATTTTTTTTCTATTGACTTTCAATATAACACTCTCATAATGGTAGCTAAATTGGACTTAGATATCAAAATGGCATAGAAAGAAGGATTTATTAAACTCAATGGATTAGATGAATTTAGAATGTTATCCCTCCTCCAAATTGGCGTAGTAAAATTGCAAAGTAAGGTTTGGCATGATAGGCACATCAAGGAGAAAGTATTCTATGAAGGAGATTAGTTTTTTCTATATGACTCCAGGTTCAAGGACTTTAAATGGAACTTGACGACAAGATGGTTAGGCCCATATTTGAAATAGAAAATCCATGAAAATGGGGTTTTTCAAAACAGAACCATTGTTGAGGAGGGGATGCCTTTTCTTATCAATGGTCATAGGATAACCATATAGAATAAGCTCATGTCTAAGGCATAGTTCATTAATAAAATTAGCAGGAAATTAAATGTGATTCAAAGCCTCATAGCTTCTAGTTCAATATACTGCTAGAGAAAAGACAAAAAATAACAAATAATAAAGATGAATGGGTGAAAACCTCTCAAGGGCCATCCAAGGCCAACTCCGGGATTGAAAACCTCCCTAAGGTAGTCCTATAGAAAAACAATGGAAAAAATGAAAGAAAAAAAAGATCCATGGGTGAAAACCTCTTTGATAAACCGAGGGTGGGCTTATGGGTTGAAAAAATATACTGAGGAAGCCCGTTGGTATTTTAAAAAACAAAAAAAGGAAAATAAAAACAAAATAAAAGAAGAAAGGAAAGAAGGTGACATGAAACCATGACTGCTGAAATCTATCTTTTATGTTTTGTTGTCTTCTGAACAGTTTCATGTCGTGTTCATAAAGAAAGGGAAATATCTGATTCCTCTTCACACTACCATCCATACACTCTCTCTTCAGCACCAAAACTCACCTATTCATCCCTCCACACCATCCTTGAGTGAAAAAATAAAATAATTCACTCTCTTCGTGGTGCTACACAAAGTTCCTACGCTTCTACAAGAACGTTTGCAACCACAACATGAAGTCAAAATGAGCTAGAAGAAGGTGGAATGGGGACAAAAATCAAACACAAATAGCTCAGTGGTTTCATAAAATAATTACACATACTTTTTCCATCATTCCTTACCACCCTATCATCACTCCTCCATCTTAAACACATATGTTTTTCACTCAAACACTACATTCTGTCACCTGTGTAAAACAATATGTTTCTAAAAAAAATCGAGCTCCTTCACTCTATTTTCCATGACCACACCACTTTGTAATCATCCTATAATAATCCTAACATCACACTAAGACCAACTCACGCTCTCCCTCATCATTCATGTAGATATAGAAGCCTAAATGAGGAAGAGAAAAAAACTTCTTTAGGAAGAAGAAACTTCCTATAGCAATCCCTCTATAAGCACTAGAAAATCCTTGAATGTGGTTTTCATCATTCATGGATACCAAGAAGACTTTTGATATTATTATGAAGGAATAAATGGCACTCCAAGAAGGAACCTCCACCAACAAACATGAACTTGAATAATTAGCAAGGTACTTACACACATAACAAAAAAATCAAGATAAGCACCTCAAAAATAATGAAGACACATATAAAGAGCTCAAGCAACAATGAAAAATAATTTGATGTCACTCCAAGGGTCTAGCGCGAATATGAATCATCCTATAACTGCTCGACAAGGAGGTAAGGCTCATGTATGGACATCTGTCACACTCTCCTTATGCATAGGTGACTAAATGAATGAATGTCAAAGAGGGAAAACTTTAATAGGCTTAAGGTGGCCAATTAACTTGGTTAACTTAAAATTATAGGTCCAATTTGCCTCCACTAATATGTTTTCCCAATATTTCCTATTGTTTCTCACTACCTTTTTGAGTATACTTTATTGTGCTCTATCGGTAACTTCTACTTACCCATTTCCTTGAGGGTGATATGCAGTATATGTTTTGTGCTTGATGTTATGTTTCCTTAATAGGTTCTCAATCAAGTGTGATGTGAACTGGGCTCCTTGATCAATGACTATCTCCCTTAGATACCCAAATTTGTAGAACAAATTATCTTTTAAGAATTCAACCAATTTTTATTATGTTGTCGCATCGACATCCTTTGTCTCATCCCATATTGTCAAAGAACCAGTGTATACTAGGATGCATTTCTTTTTCCTAGATGGTGGATCTATTGGCCCAATGAAATCCATGCCCCACTTGTTAGATAGCTCTAAGGCCACTTGATTTTGTACATGGATTTCATCCATGGGTATAGGTTTTTCCATCCTCTAACACTGGTCACACATGTGCTTGATGTTATGTTTCCTTAGGAGGTTCTTAATCAAGTGTGATGTGAACTGGGATCCTTTATTAATGAAGTTTCCCTTGGATACCAAAATTTTTAGAACATGTTTTCTCTTAAGAATCCAACCACCTTTTTTATGTTTCCTCCTTGACATCATTTTTCTCAGCCCTCTTTGTCAAATACTCAATTCATACTAGCATGTATTTATTTTTCCTAGATGGTGTATCAATTGGCCCAATGAAATCCATGCCCCACTTTTCAAATGGCTCTAAGTACACTTAATATTGTACAAGTATTTCATCCCTAGGTGTATTTTTTCCCATCCTCTGACATTGGTACCACCTTTTGGTACACCTTCTAGCATCCTTATGGAGAGTAGGCCAATAGTATCCTTCTTGGAAGGACTTTAAAGTTATCCTCTTAGGAGAAAAATTAGCCCCATAAGGCCCATGATGACATGCTGAGAGGATGTCAAAGATTTCGTCCTCCTTGAAAAATATCCTTAGAATATGATCTGGTCCTACTTTGAAAAGATTTCCACCAATCCAAGTGAAAGGGGCATTATTTCTCACAAATATTCTCTTTTTTCCTAGATGATAGATTTGGATAAAATATCCTAGAAACAAGGTAGTTATATATCTTAGAAAAATAGGGAGAGAGTACTAAGATAGAAAATAAGTTCTCATTTACAAGCTTATCATCAATAATATCTTCACTAACTGCAGGAAACGTGAGTCTAGACAAAAAATCTACAACTACATTTTCTTTCACAGGCTTATCAATGATAGTTAAAAAAATTTTGCAACAATAATAACCACCTAATAATTCTAGCATTCACATCATGTTTTTTCATCAAGTATTTAATTTATGCATGGTCACTATGCAAAAAATTTTGGTACCCGGTAATATAATGTCTGAATTTATTCAAGGGATGGACAACAACTAAAATCTCTTTCTTAGTAACAATGTAGTTCAATTCCGCCTTACACATATTTTTACTGATAAAATAAATGGCATAGGTGAAATTATCATCCCCTCACCCCAAAGCTAACCCCATAGATTGATCTGATGAATCAGTAAGGATATGGAAAGGTAGAGCCTAGTTTGGAGCTCGAAGTATAGGAGCAGTGGTAAAATTTTCCTTTATGATTTCAAATACTTCTTGCCAAAAACATGGACAAAATAACTCTCAGTCCTTAGCTATAAATCCAAAAAATGGTGAAGAGACCTTGTTAAAGTCCTTGATGAATATCCTATAGTAACAAAGTAAGCACACAAAACTCCTAACAACTCTCTTTGGTCATCACATTGACGGAAAACCCAAGATCAATTAGTTTATGAGGGACAATGATACCATCAATGTTTACATCCAATACTGGAATCTCAGGGTCCATGCATTTTGGAAAAATCAGTCTCCCCAACATCAAATCATATAATTAACCTAAAATATTGATGATGGGGGTGTCTCTCTTCTTTCTTCTAGGATTTTTAAAGAATTTATCTTTTATAAGATTATTATACATGGGAACATAGTTAATATCTTGGAGAATGGGTATCTTTACATGCATATTATTCAATTCTCCCAGTTTTTCAATCTCTTCTAGGGTGTCCTCACTATGGTGGATCAATCTCTCAGGAAAAGGAGGTCAATTTACTTGAGGGGTGCTCTCTTCCTTTTTCTCTTCAATCTCTTCAGGTGGATATGGTGGATGTTTATCTAGGATCACTCTCCAAGACCTATGTTTAATCTCATGGATCTCTACATAATAAGAAGTGTAAGATGTCTCTCCACTATAGACCTGTTGTGCCTATTTTTTATTATAGTTCAAATTAGGTTGAGTAATCATCTGAGGTTAGTTATGTAGAGAAGGATGAGTGAGTTGAGTTTGTGTTTTGGGTGGAGGTAGTAAAGAATGAAGTTGGTTGAGTTGAGGCCTCCACCATTGTGATGGGTTTCTCCACTGAGGAGGTTGGGGAGCATATGGGTAAAATGGTTGATTGAAAGGTTGAGGATGATATGGAGGAGCATAAGGCCATGAAGGAGGTGTGGGCCATGATGGATGGATAGAATAATACCAGGGTTGAAACTTTGCATTTTGGTTTGAATTGTAGTAATAACAAGGTGCACCTTTCATGCCGTGTTGGTATGGTCGAGGTCCTTGAGGCCTCCTTTGATTGATAAACAAATTTTCTCCATTCCACCTTCCACCCCTTGTTATACAAATTTTAGGCCAGGTAAGGAAGGGAATTCATCTATTGCATGGTTTTCTTCACATAATAGCAAAAATTATATCACATTAATTGTGCATTCATTCTTAGGGTATGTTCTAGATCATCTAGCAAAAAATATGGTTAGGGCTCTCTTTGGATCTTCTTGTTTCCTTTTGATCTGCATGCTGTCCATTTTCAGGGAAAAGTTATGTAAAATTTCACTCTTGAATTCCTCCAACATGTTCCCTATCTCAATTTTGATGGATGAGGTGGAGGAATAGGTACTCACCAAGCCATGATTACTTGTACCCTTTTTTATGGCTACCCTATAATGGTTTCCAAACATAGTATTGATCTTACCATAGGTTGACCGATAGATATCTCCTCCAGATAACATGTTGAGGGTTTTGAGCACTTCCTCCCTAATCCCTTGGAGAAGAACTAGCTTTCGTGATCTAGGATCAATGGTGTAATTGGCCCACTTGTAGTTCATTTGTAACCTTTCCTCATATTATTCTAAAGATTCGTCGGGCCCCAAGGTCATCCTAAATATTTCTTATTTGATTTCTTTGTAGCTACAATAGTATTTTTACTCGTTGTTCAAGGACTCTTGAATTTTGACCTAGGTAGTGATGTTGTCCCTAGGTAGGCCCATGAACCAGTGAAAAGCTGCATCCTTTATGGTAGAGGGGAAAATTGTTAATTTTTTTTCATTTGATTCTTAGTCATAGGTACTACATACAATAACAAAATCAAACATGAAAGTGTGAGGGCTATCAAACATTAATCCATGGAAGTCTCGAAGGGCTGAAGGAATAATGTTTTTCATCCTATTCTCTCCATTAGTTTCTATGATGGGAAAGACTCTTTGGTTTTGTCCTCATCCATAATGTAAATAGGTGAAGCATGTTCCTCTTATGAAGTAGGTTCCTCTTCTTCCCTAATATATTCTTCAAATTTTTCAGGGTACTCACTTAGAGGGTATTCTAACTCAGATTCATTAAAGAAGAGTGAAGGTTGACTATGTGGGGATGTAAGTGTTTTTGGTTTAAATTTTCCTTGATTGTCCCTAATGCTATGAGGCATGAAAGAATTTTTGTTTTGTTTCTTTTTTCATTTTTTCAAAATTTATGCAAGGAAAATCATAAAACAATGCTTAAGAAAATAGCAAGCATATACATAGACACCTCCCTGGCAATGACACCAAAAAGTGGTGAGCCCTGGTATTGCTCTGAGAGTGTTGTAACTCCCAAGGGATACTCAGGTTTACTTATCGACCTGGGGTTCATACATAGTTATAGGTGAGAGTGCTATATGCAGAAAAAAATTGAGTCTACTATTGCCACCGTCAACTAGGTCTTTTGATGAGTAGTACTTCTAGGCCATTCCTTCTACTTGACTAAACTGAAACTAGTTAATGTAATGTAGGGAATTTGTTTTAAAATAACACAAAGAGAATGTCTATCAAACTTCTACTTGAAATTGATAGTGAAAGAAAATCATAAACAATAAACCTAATTTCAGAAAAAGGATATTATGCTATGGGAAATCATAGAGCTAGCTATCTATTCATTTTCACTAAAGAAACAATTCTATAGTTCACACACTTCAAGAAATCACAAATTAAATCCTATATACTATTTCATTCAACTTTTCCCTAACCAAAAAGCATCTTCCCTTAGAGACTAAATCATTGATGGAACAAGCAGATTGTTCTGTAACTAAAAAAAGAAATCTGCCCTTAGAGACTAAATCATTGATGGAACAAGCAACTTCTCATTATCATTGCATAAAAATGTCTAGTACATCATATGACAATAAAATATACCACTAAAAAAGAGCTCAAGAGCTACCTAGCTAAATAAAAAGTTCGAATACTAATGTTATCTTGCATATGCTTATTTCTAAAAATGGGTAGCTACCAAGAGCTCCCTAAAAAGTAGGAATAAGTCCTCCTTGATCTTGAGAAGAGTGGATCTTGGATCCTCACAACTGTCACTTTGCTTGCCTGCCTTTTCCTTCAATATGTTGGGAGAGATCTCAATGTGATATTTGCTGATTGAGAGAGATAATGAGGTGGAAAAAAACTTGGATCCTCACAACTGTCACTTTTCTTGCTTGCATTTTCCTTCAATATGTTGGGAAAGATCTCAATGTGATATTTGCTGATTAAGAGAGATAATGAGGTGGAAAAAACTCCTATAATCTCTCCTTGTTTTCTAATTTTAGAATTTAGCTGGAAAACATCTCAAAAATGGCCTTATTTACTACAATTAATTCATATTATTCAACTAGACATGAAAAACATCATACACCCTTCTCATTAAGCATAATGTCACAAAGTTTTATATAAATGTGAGAGAGAGATAACTTAATAGCTGAAGTATGCCATTTTAACCCCTTAAAATATACTTAATGATGGGGTTCAAAAATGTGGAGGAACTATCTTTTTGACAGGAGGTTTTTACTAATGAGTGATCACAATGGATTGAGATACTTGTTTCACCAGTTTAATCTAAATGCGAGGAAATCTAGATGATTGGCCACGATTAGTGAGTTTTAATTCGAGATAAGGCACATAAAGGGAATATAGGACAAGGTTGCACATTTTATTAGCAGTCGGATATAGGTGAATCATATATCAACTATGAGCTCTTATGGGATAGACTTACAAGATCAGGTCTTACATGTAGAATAAAAAAATGACAGGTACATGGAGCTTATGCATTGATTACAACTGGATATAGGTGACCAAGATGTGGATTATCGTATTACAGTAGATGGATTGATTAGACTTAGCGATTAGATATATGTGTCAAATGACACTACGCTTAATAATATTATCTTGTGAGAGTTTCATAAAAAACCATATTCAGGTCACCCAGGATACCAAAATACATTGACATGAGTAAAGAAGTTTTATTATTGATCGAATTTGAAAGAGGAAGTGGCAGAGTTTGTAGCTAGATATTTGAACTCTCAATAGATGAAGGAAAAATGTTAGCATCGAGGTGGAATACTACAGCCGATCATGATTCCAGAGTGGAAGTGTGAGGTCATTTCCATGGATTTTATAGTAGGTTTACCGAGGACATCTAGAGAGCATGATTTCATTATGGTTCTTGTAGAGAGATTAACAATGGTAGTACACTTTATTCCAGTAATTTGTATGTACTCAGCTAGTAATGTAGCACAAGTATTCATTAGATATGTGGTGAGGTTACATGGTGTTCCAAGGAAGATCATATTAGACAAGGATGTCAAGTCCACTCCTACATTTAGGAAATATTTCTTTGTGGTTTTGGGTACAGACTTGATCTTGAGCATAAATTATCATCCATAAACAGATGGACATATAGAGAGGATCAATGGTATATTAGAGGACATGTTGAAGATGTATGTGATGCATCAACCGAGGAGATGGGAGGAGAACCTTCCATTGGTTGAGTTTGGTTATAATAATGGTTATCAAGAGTCTCTAAGGATGAGTTTGTTTGAGGCACTCTATGGGAGGATATGTAATACTCCCATTAGATGGAGTGATCCAGTGAATAGGTTGTTTATAGGACCATATATGTTGGTAGAGATGGAATAGGAAATTGAGGTAATATAGAAGAATCTGAAACCAAAAGACGATAGGAAGAAATGTTATGCATATCAACACAAGTTTCCTAAGGGGTTTTACGTTGTGGAATATGTGCACTTGTGCATGAAGCCCAAGAAGACCTCCTTGAGAATTGGATCATGTGCCAAGTTGGGACTTCGGTAATGTGGACCTTTCAAAATTATTGAAAGCACTGGACCTATGGCTTATCGACTTGCACTGAATCAAAAAGTGAAATTACATGATGTTTTCCATGAGTCATTGCTTAAAAATTATGTAAACTATGTTGACCATGTGATTGATTGATATGTATTGTAGGTAGAATGAGAAGGAAAATTCCATACGAAACCGCAGTATATTTTGTAGAATAAAATTCTCCTCCTTCGTAACGAAGAAATCAAGTAGGTTAAAGTGAAGTGGAGACACTTGGTGGCCCAATGTAGCTACATGAGAGATGGCATATCAGATGCAGACTATGTATCCTTCTCTATTTTTTGGTTGAGTGAATGTTTTTGGCAAATTTTTTGGTGTGATGTTTTGGTACATGTGTATATATGTATATGGATATAAATACCACCATGAGGTGTGTTATAAAGCTCCGATAAGCAGTATGGATTTCATGTCGTTAGGGTTTCCATGTGTTATGTTGTTATGTTGGTTTTCTTATGAATACGTTGATCCTTTTAAATACTAAAATGATCTAAGACATAAATCTCCATGGGAAATATGTTTTTATTTTAGCAGTCTTGTTGGTTGTAGGTATGATTGACCACTAAGGATGGTGTTCCCCGAAGGGGGAGGGTTCTGTAACCACCCTAGTCAAAATTCTCTGTAATAAATTTAATAAAGAAAAAATAACAACCAAGGTCATGGGATACGTATTCCAATATGAATGTTGTGAAAACAAAATCCTTGTGTGGGTTTTCAATTGGTTTACTATGGTTAAGGCAACTAGAAAAGGAAATGGGAAAGGATTTGGAAATGTATAGTGGCATTTATTCACATTTATTTATGAAATAATGGAAATTAGGAGAAAACAAAGGTGAAATGTCACTGGTTGCATGTCAGGAGGAAATGAAGGAAAATAATGGAAAATTGAGAAAAAAATGCCTCACTAATAAAAATCCTTATGAGAATCATTTGGTACATTTTATCAGTATAATTTTGGAGATATCTCTCTATTATTTATCTCTTAGACTGTTGGAGACTTAGTTCTTTCTTGGAGCACTTCAACATTGGATCAATGAATGCAAAGGAAGGACAAAGAAGGAAAATGAAAGAAAATATCAAGAAAAGAAGAATTCCATAAAGAAACTACAATGAGATTACTTGTAGTTATATATTTTCATCTGTGATTTCCTTTATAGATTTGGCACACATGGCACATGCAATTGTATTTAGTTTTGTTTCTCTCATTGGCATGAGTTTTACAAGGTGCGATAGTGTTCTTCATTCTTGCCTTACCATTTCTGGATTGTCATGGTGTGATGGTGGTTTCTCTTATTTGGTTATCCTAGATTACCATGTGGATTATAAACTGAGTGAGGGTGTCTCCGAAAGAAATAACACATGGCCTAAGAATCCCTGGACCTGATAAGGTGGGATTAAGGTAAAGATAGATTTTGTGTGCCTCGACAGCCCAAGAAATCCTCTACGAGTGAATTACGAGATATATGGTAAATCATAGAAGTTTGTGCCCTCTATCAGGACTATCAATCCTTAATCGGTGAATGTGGGATATATGATAGATCTCAGAGATTGGAGTCATTATTAATCCAATGAATCTTCTACTAGTGAATGGTGGGATATATGGTAAAGCGTAGAAACTGGGAGGCAGGTAAATTACGGACGGTGTAGGTGGAGAAATATAATAACATCCATGCTTGTTTATGGCCTATTGATCTGGTGGGAATTGTAATAAAGCCTAAGGAAACTTCGATTGGTTTTATTGTGAGTACCACACTCATGCTTGGAATATGGCATGAGGTTGATTGGCTAAAAGAAAGGTTTGGACTAGCTCAATATATGTTTGGGTGGTTTGTGGAAGTACCTTACCTAGTTTTCTTTCACATTCATTAATAATATCTTCTTCTCCTTTGTATTTCATATGTAAATGTATTGGTTCATATGTGGTATTTATGGTTTTCATATCATTGTTATTTGTGTTAGTTATATGTTGGTTATGAGTATGTTTTATGGTAGAATTGATGTATGGATTTCATTATGTTTTGATTACAAAACGAATATAAAATGAATATATGACACAATATATGATAATGTGTCTATTTTGATAAGGTAACAATGTTTTTTTACAAATATTTGATAAGTATGCGACCCCTATGCTCAAATTTGTTGTTATAACCTTTAGATTACATATTTGTGACATGTTTGGTGAAATTTATGTCATGTGCAGTAGGTGTCAGATCAAGTAATTTCATCAATGCTTTCATTGGTAACCTTGTGTCACTATTATTTATCATTTCTGGAATATTCGTGAAGTTATGGGTTGTGGTATGAGACCTAGCCACGAAAGAGTGGCTCAGAATCTCGGGTCATGGGCACAAAAATGCTTGAAAAAGTCCATAGTTGTTGACAAGCCTTGTTGTGGGAGCGACGACAAGGCCTCATTCACATGCATGGCTTCTCATGGGAGCTGTTATCACTGATAAAATTGTGAAATATTTTAGATAACGTCATATAGGTCAATCCCTAAATGGATAAGGTCTCCTAAGCCATTTCAAGGTGGTATAGGAAAAAAATTTCATTTTTAAGCCTATCTTAAGTTTTGAGATCACCTTCATTTATGTCATTTCATGTCAAAGCAGTCCCATACCATGTCAGTTTTCATTCCCCATGCATTCAGACTGAAAAAGATGAATTTTCCAATTTATCAACTTTTAGTAGCATTTTACATAGGAAAACAGCAGAAAACTCTACAAAAACACTTGATAATTTCGTATCAAATATGAGGATTTCTCTGTTTTTTTACTTTTGAGAAGTCAACTTCAAGGAAAATTTCTGGGAATACAGAGAATTATTTTAATAAGATAAGAGAGGTTATTTTCAAGAAAATATCTAGTAACAATAACCTCTTTCACTTTTCACAAAGGTGCCACGAATTGGGAGAAATAGGGATGTCTTTTGGACCTGTTTTCAGAAAACATAATTTTCCTGTTTTATATATGTTTTGCAAATGAAGATTATGGCCAAATGGAGATGGTATTTAAAACAAAAATGAGGGTTTTATTAAAAAAAAATTTACCTACAAAAACCTCCTCCATTTTTTCAAAATCTATTAAAAATTCAGAAATATGAGTTCATTTCTAAACGGAAAGTTATGCCGTTTTTAGGAGTTTTCGTAGCATGCTTCAGGCTTGAAGCCAAAAAATGCTACGAAAATTCCTGTAGGTACTTTTTTCTTTAAAATCCAGTTTTGGCATGTTTTATGGGGGGATATTTATGGTTTCAAGGTGTCATGACATAATGAAGGTGTTGGAAAAACAAATAAGTCACGAAGGCTGATGGAAAAGCCATTTTTCCCATGCTACTAAAACTTGCTACGAACATTTTTGTACATGACTGTTTTAGCAGTCAACTTCAAGTTTGATTTTAGACCAAATGAAAAATTATTTTGGACATATGAAGTAGGTTTTTATTTAGCACAGGTCTATCTACAAAAATCTCTCTCAGTTTCTGCAAAGCCATCAGTGTTTTGAAATTATACACTCATCTTTAAAGGCTTATTTTTTAGAATTTTCACTAACCAGATTTGTGAAAAGTTTGTAAAAATTTGACTTGGAGGAGGTTTAGCACAACATCCACGTGGCATAATGACACATTTTCACTCTAGTACACTCATAAAATTAGTTGGTTGTAGTTGATAAGGGTGATTAAATTGATTTGTTGAACTATTAATGAAAGAAGAGTCTTTTTGTAGTCAAACTCTGCAAAACAAATATATCCCTAGAAGTCTCCAAGTGGTACAATAATGTTTGAAATAGGTATCTAAGGTGGGAATTCGAGATGAATAAGGTGGAATATCATTAGGATGAGTCCTCACTCAATAAACTAGATATTTTTAGAGTTAGAGGGGGTTGGGAGATGTTTAATTGACACTACCACTATTGTAATAGTTTGATATCAGAAATATACAGTTGCATCATGCTTATTTCAAACCTTAGATTATTTTATGTATTCTTATGTAAGTTTTTTCTGCCAGTCCTTTAATTTCTCACCATTTTTCTATTTTTATAGTCACTTGGAATTCATGATCACATGCTCCAACTTCTTGTTTACACCTAGGTTACTATTTTGTCAAGATCTAGTAGTTTGCTTATGTCTAATCACTTAGAATTAATGGTGACATGCTCCAAATTCCTTTATGCATATATCTTGTTGTTGTTTCCTTCATGTATGGTTTAATAAGAATATAATTACTTCAACTTCCATGAGATAAGTTTAATTGTGACTTAGTTTTCATATTGACTCCATGCCCAATAGTATTTACTGGTTTAAATCTTTCACCTATAAAAAAAAATCACATTCAATCCAGTTCAGAGTTAGTCATATTCTTTAAAATTCATTCAAAATCATTCTTTCTTCTTTTGAGAGAGCCCTCTCAGACTGGATAATCTAATTTCTAGTTGCAAGTGGTTTGAAATAGTTACTCCAAGTTGACTATTGAAGCATCCCAACAGGACTCAATTTGGTGATAACATTTTGGCATCGTTGCCAAGGATGAAGCTGTAAATTTTCTCTGGGCAGAATGACAAGCTCTAGATTTGACTTCTAATGGTGAACAAAATCCAAACACATGAAGGTTGTACCATTCACCTGGTGACTCCATTGTTCAATATCTTGAGATTTAAATTTCAGAGCGACTTCACTCAGAAGAATCCATAATTCATAACATTCATAGTGATCCAAGGTGAAAGGGTTTGGGGAAAAGCCTTTATATGATGAAATGCTAAAGAGCATAAGGGATGAGTTATTAGAATTTTAGATAGATAAACATTTATCCACAATAGTATTTCATTGTTTGAAATCCAGTAGACTCACACCTAAAAATAAAAATTGTTTTCTTGGTTTAGTTGCTAAAATATTAGAGAATGAAATTGAACTATAGGATGTTAAAATTGGATCATATGATTTCGAAGATGCTAAGAAGTTCTTGGAAGGCCTTCCTCCTACAGAAAAGAAGGAAATTGTTATACCATTTGATTTCTAGATAGAGGAAGAATATGGTTATGAGCTTGATATTATAGAGTTGGAATCAAGATTCAACCTTGGTGAAGAAAATGAAAAGGATATCCGGGATCAATTTGTCATTGAAAGCTTAAAAGGGATATCAATAAATTGTGTCTTCAATGATCCCATAGTTGATTACATGGAAGAGTTCTACAATCCAAGTTTTCAATTATTTTTTCACTATGAAAAAATGATCCATCTTCTCTTACCTTTATCATTTCAGAATACAGTTTCATTTTGGGTCAAGTGCAGTCAATGGGTTCAAGTATCAATTCAACTCATTGACTGGCTTTATTGGAGGTTTCATGTTTCTTGAATCAAATATGAATATTGAAGCTATTAGGGTAGGTAGGAGCGTGTGTGACTAAAATCAAGTAGACTGAGAATCCTTTCAGTGTGTATAGATTTGGTTTTTCAGCAGTAATCATCAATATTGAGCCTGAGGAGAAGGCCATAAGAGCTTGGCGAAGTCTTCATCAATTTCAAAAAAAATCAATTTTCAAAATATGGATGGCACTGGAACTACATTTTCTTTGGTATACCACAAGGGCACACCATCCCAAGTGGAGCCACTGTTATCACTCATAAAATTGTGAAACATTTTAGATAAGGTCATATATGTCAATCACTAAATGGATAAGGTCTCCTAAGCCATTTCAAGGTGGTATAAGAAACTTTTTGCATTTTTAAGCCTATCCTAAGTTTTGATATCACCTTCATTTATGCCATTTCATGCCAAATCAGTCCCATACCATGTCAATTGTCATTCCCCATGCATTTAGACTCAAAAAGGATGAATCTGCCAAATTTTCAACTTTTCGTAGCAGTTTACACAGGAAAACACTAGAAAACACTACGAAAACACCTGATAATTCCGTAGCGAATATGAGGATTTCTCTGTTATTTGACTTTTGAGCAGTCAACTTGAAGGGCAGTTTCTGGGCAAACAGTGAAGTATTTTAAGAAAAAAAGAGAGTTTATTTTCAAGAAAATATAAAATAACAATAACCTCTTTCACTTTTCTCAAAATATGCTACAAATTGGCAGATACATGCATGTCTTCCAGCCCTATTTTCAAAAAACAAAATTTTCCTGTTTTATAGATGTTTTACCAATGCAGATTCTGAATAGCTAGAGATGGTGTCTAGAAAAACAAGAGACACTTTTCTTCAAAGCATTGTGGTCTACAAAAACTGCCTCCATTTTTTCAAAATTTATTAAGAATTCGGAAATATGAGTTCATTTCTAAACTGAAATTTTTTCCTTTTTTAGGAGTTTTCGGAGCATGCTTTAGGCTTGAAGCCAGAAAAACGCTACGAAAATTATTATAGGTGTTTTTTTGCTTTAACTCTAGTTTTGGAATTTTTTATGGGGGGAGATCAATGGTTGTAAGGTGTCATGAAATAATGAATGCGTTGGAAGAACAAAGAAGTCAAGAACATTGATGGAAAAGGAAATTTTCCCATGCTACTAAAACTCGCTACGAAAATTTCTATACATGACTGTTTTAGCAGTCAACTTAAAGTTTGATTTCAGACCAAATGAGAAATTATTTTGGAAATATGAAACAGGTTTTTTTTTAGTACAGTTCCATATAAAACAACCTCTCTCATTTTTTTCAAATCTATCAGGGTTTTGAAATTATACACTCATCTTTGAAGCCTTATTTTTCAGAATTTTCACTAACCAAATTTGTGAAACACATTTAAAAATTTGACTTGGAGGAGTTTCAGATCAGCATCCATGTGGCATAATGACACATTAGAACTCTATTACACTTAAAAAAATAGTTGGTTGTAGTTTATAAGGGTAATTAAATTGATTTTTTTAACTATTAATGAAAGAAGATTCCTTTTTGTATTTAAACTCTACAAAATAAAAATATTCCTAGGAAGTCTCCAATTGATAGAATCATGTTTGAAATAGATATTTGAGGTGGGAATTCAAGGTGAGTAAGGTGGCATATCAATTTTATGAGTCCTCACTCTATAATGGAGATATTTTTTTAGTTAGAGGGGTTTGGGTGATGTTTACTTGACACTACCACTACTGTAATAGTTTGATATCATAAATATACAGCTGCAGCATGCTTATTTCAGACTTGAGATTATTTTATGTATTCTTATGTAAGTTTTCTCTATCGTTCCTTTACTTTCTCTCCAGTTTTCTAGTTGTATAATCACTTGGAATTCATGATCACATGCTCCAACTTTCTATTTACACCTAGGTTGTTGTTTTGTCAAGATTTAGTAGTTTTCTTATGTATAATCACTTAGAATTCATGGTGGCATGCTCCAACTTCCTGTATGCATATAGATTGTTGTTTTGTCCTTCATGTATGGTTTAATAAGAATACAATTACCTCAGCTTCCATGAGATAAGTTTACTTTAGACTTAGTTTTCATATTGACTCCATGCCCAATAGTAGTTACTAGTTTACATATTTAACCTATACAAAAACATCACATTCAATCCAATTCAGAGTTAGCCATCTCCTTTAAACTTCATTGAAAATCATTCATTATTCTTTTGAGAGAGCCCTCTAAGACTGGATAGGCTAATTTCTAGTTGCAAGTGTTTTGAAAGAGTTACTCCAATTTGACCATTGAAGGAGCCCAATAGGACTTAATTTGGTGATTACAGGAGCGACTGAGGGTCTATATCAGAAAAATCTCAAGTTACCTCAGGGGTTGGTCACCTGGAAGTGTTGGTTGGCTCCTAAAGGTTCTGTAGCATGTGTGAAAGGTCATATTAGTTTGGTTTTGTTATTTCTACTTCCTTAAATATACATGGTGAGTTGAATCACTTCAGAGTAGCCTCTCATCATATGTTTACTCCAGCGGATCGATTAATTTGGGTAAATGTGGGAGTAGGGTGTTTTACCCACCTCTGCACTCTATTGGCTATGTTTCTCCTCTTCCTTTGTTATTTGTTATTAGACATTCCACACTTGACCCATTTTCATCCTATTGGCATCTTGTATGCCATACTGGCCTCTAACTTTCGTGGGCCACTCCCATATATATATATATATATATATATATATATATATATATATATATATTGTTGCAGAGACAAAACATGAAATATCGCATGCTCGTAAATTTTTAAAATTATGGTGATGGTCAAAAAACGTCCATCATCATTGATCATTAAAAAATTGTCACTGTAAGTGTATATAGTGATGGTCTGTTATGGTCCGTCACCAAAGAAATTTCACTTTTGGTGAGGGTCATTAAAGGCCCATCACTAATTCTCTCTTTGGTGACACTTCTAGTGACGAACTTTTAATGACCCTCACCAATGCTTTTTTTGTTACTTTTGGTGACGATCAAAAAATGTCCGTCATCATTGATCATTCCAATGAGTTTTTGATGACGCTATGTGCCTGTTAATATATTTTTTGTCAAAAGATAACAATTTAATACCATTATTGTGGAGCATTTTTTATAATATGTCCAAGGCCATAGTGGTTAGGGTCAGTCAATTTTTTAAGAAGTAATAAGCGTGTATCATTTCCCTCAAGTAATGACTAGTCGAATAAAGATTTCCTATGAGTCAACACATGATTCATATCTATTATTTTTATTATCTAGAAAATTTCATTTAGATAAAGTTCCACTATTGTGTGTAGGAAATATATTATTTAATACATAATCAAGCTCTGAAAATTCTATTAATGAGAAAGACCTAACAATCCTCAACAATCTGGGCACACCTTAAATTAATGCTTTGGCACACACTAACATTTCTTAGCACCCCACATGTCTTGGAACATATTTGTAACTAGAACATCTTGTGATGACACTGACACCCAAGCACATGGTGGCATGCACTAGCACAACATGGAACTCTCCTAGCATGTGTTGGCATGCTACATATAGTCCCTAGCATGCCCTGGAACACCTTGGTTGAATGCATTGACATACATTAGCACTTGGCACACAATGCCACTTGGCATGTATTGGGACCTATTATTAGTGTGCCTAGCATGACCCTTTTCAAAAAGATAAAGTCCTAACTTATTAACCCTCTTATTGGTTCTTCCTTTTATTTCCTTGACACATATTGACATACCCTAGCACCCTGCACCACATCCTTAGCACCTAGCATGTATTGGCATATCTTGGCACTATTAATTGGCACATGATATAATTAGCACACCCTGGAACTCCCAAGCACACTTTGGGAATTATTAACATGCCTTGATATTCCCTAGCATGCCTTACCAATGCTTAGCATACCTTTTCACTCCCTCCTTGGCATGACAACTAACACTGACCATTAACACTAGTCTCTGGCAGTACACGTTCCTCATATTCATTAACTTCCATGAATTTTTACCTAGTGCTCCCTTAATTTTTTTTCCTAGTACTCCTTAACACTCATCAACATGCATTATCACTCTCTAGCACACCTTAATTAGCACTCTTCAACATTTCCTTCCACTTCATAACATGCATAACACTAGTCCCTGACACATATTGGCGCTTGGCACGTGTTGGAACTTGGAAAGTCTTAGCATGTATGGAATACGTTGAGATGCCTTGGCATGATTTAGCATGGTTTAATATTAAATTTATTTGTGATGATCAATTGTTGGAAAGTAGATGAGAAGCAACAAAGGAATACTTGGCACTTAGAATGCACTAAGACTTTTCACTTGGCACCTATTTCCGCCTAGTGTTGGTGTGCCTAGCATGCCCCTCTTGGAAAAGGTAAATTGATGGCTTATTAACCCTATTATGTGTTCAGTTCCTTGTAGTTTAATTTTTTTCTCCCTTTTGTTGTCTTGACAGTGCCTGAAACGCATTGACACAACCTTAGCTTGCACATCTTGGCATGCCTTATCACTTGGCACATCTTAGCATGTTTGACATGTATTCCCACTATCTGGCACATCAAGGGGGTGAAGAGAGATGTAGTCCTAAAGTAGGTCGAGTACAAGGGCCGAGTAAGGGTTTCTAAAGGGAGGTCATGATCATCCTCCAAGAGCAAGATCATCATGTGAGGGTTCAGAAGAATGTTGCATACCTTAATGGTCAGTTTGCACTAGGAAGTAGGATGGCATATTATTGGTTCTCTTCTGGTAGATCGAGCTTAGGAGAGGTTTCTCATGAGAATATGGGCATGTGATTTCAATGGTGTCTTTGTGTGAAGGCTGCATCAAATTTTGAAATGTTGAAATTTGAAACTAGAAATAGTGATATTGGAAACTAGAAAGGACAAGAAAAATTGCATCCACACTGGTGAGGAATTTTTATGCACCAGGAGTGAGGAATATGGGGTGTATAATTTGTTTTTCCCTTAAATAAATTAGACAATAGATTGTAATTTCATCTCATAAAAACTTATGTCAGTTAATTAATTCATGATGACCGAGTTAGCTCAAGAAATTCGAGTTGAGGATCGAATATGAGGCATTTAGAGGGATTCTAATATTTTTGGGGTCCAGTTGAAGTTGATGCATTAGTAGGGTGCAAATGTAATTAACTCAATTAAATGAGTTAAAATTAGTTTAACTAGTTCTAACTGAGTGATGAGCTAGTGAGTCGTCCAATGAATTAAATTATATTTAATTCACAATGAGTGATCAATCAGATAATTTTTAATTCACTATTAATAGTTGCATGCATGTCAGTTTCGAGGAATACCCAGTTGAGACAGAGGTTAAAAGGAACATAACTATTAGTTGTATTCTGAGAAAAAATCCCATGTACAATTATAAATTCATTGGGATGCCATGATGGATTGCGCAATCAAGGAATGTTGATTTTCCTAATTAATAAGGAGTTAATTCCCTAGGAATTGCATGAGCAAGGAAGGCTGAAGTAAGGATGAGAATTGGCTAAGTACTAGATCGAGTTTGCCTATATCAATGGAAGACAATTGACAGAGTGCTGGAGAATTTCATGAGAGATTAAGCATTGTATTGTTTCATGATTCCTTGACTTAATACACAATAGAGATATAGGGGTTTTGATTAGTTTCTTTCCCCAAATTCATCATGTTGTTGTGAAATTGATAAATTATTTCTCTTACTTATATGTGATTGTGCGATCGTGTTTTGTTTCCGTAAATTGTAGGAAGGATTCAATATCTTGTTTTAGTATATTACAAGATCATATTGAATCTCATTGGTTAGATTTTCTACATGGTATCAGAGTAGGAATTTTTTGGGCGGTGAGTTTGTAGAGAATATCTAAATATTTGGTGTAAATTTTTTGAAAACAAATAGAATATTTAGATTCCTTGCAAAAATCTACCCAAATGGAAAAGAAAAAATCGGTCAAATCAGAGCTCGGATGAGGGAGATATCATCGATTTAAAATCAACTATTTTTTAGAAAATTTTTGTAACTTCAGGACAATTACATTGTGCACGAGTCAAGAACCTATATGCACTTTAGGTACCAGATGCATGCAAAGCTTTGATGAGAAAGGTAGAAGTTAGAGACTTGGTAGTTTAGAGGGAGCACAAATTACCTCTCAACATGCATCCTCATGAGAAGCAGTGTTAGAAGGTTGTGGAGTAGCTACCACAATGGGAGAAGCAGAGAGGAGACCGAGTGGAAACTTCCACTCAAGCAGAGACCTCCATGAGGGGGAGATTTCGAGTCATATGGGAGGAGGGAGCAACCATACCTCAAGGTGTAAGGTGGGGTTATGTGTAGACATAATCCCAAGATAAGAAATTTTGGCAAGGTCCATTGAGATGGCGTGTCTCATGGATCAAACCTGGCTACGAGGAGCCCACAGTATAGTAGTAGTAGGAAGGATTAGTTAGATTGATGTAGTCAAATGTCAGCAAGATAGAAATTAGAGTGACAGATGTCAAATACTGGAGCACAAATAGAGTTAGCAACAGTTCAAAGGGCATGGATGCAGATGTCAGCAACAATGCAGAGAATCCAGTACTAGACAGGTGCAGTAGCTAGCAGGAGTCAAAAGAATCTGATGACAGATGCATTATACTGATTCAGTTTTTCAGAGGCTATCAGTTTTAGGATTTGTAGGTGAAAACAACACTAGAGAAGTGTAGCGTGCAGAACATTCGAAAAGTATCGGATGGGGATAGATTGAATTTCTTTCTTGTTAAGAGGGAGTGTTGAAATTTGTAGCAAGAAACAGTGAAATTGGCGACTAGAAAGGACAAAAAAAATGCACCCACACTGGTGAGGAATTTTGATGTACTAGGAGTGAGGAATTTGGGGCGTCTAATTTAATTTTCCCTTAAATAAATTGGACAATAAATTGTAATTTTGTCTCATAACAACTTGTGTCAATTAACTAAGTCATGATGATTGAGTTAGCTCAAGAAATTCGATTTAAGGTGATCGAGGTGGATATTGGTGGTCACCCACCTATTCCACTTGGGCCCTCACCATTGTCTCTTTCAGTTTTTCAGTTTCCTTAATTATAGCACAATTTACTATTTTTGTCAATTTTTCGGGTCCTGAACTTTCAGAGCCGTTTTGAGGCCCCAAACGATGTTTTTTGGGCATGAAAGGTTTAGTGATTTCAAATTTCATAGAAATCATATTAGTAGTTGTAGTCCTCTGAGAGATGTTTCTAACGAGGTATCATGTGCATCAAACGAAGATCATATGACCAAGTTACAACCCCGGGAAGTTGGTTGCCCAACTAACCCCAACGGAGCCCATAAAATCTTGGTGTTACATCTTCTCAGGTTAGGGTTTTGGTTGTTTAGGGTTTTATCTTATTTTAAATAATAAAAAGACCCTTGATCCTTATTTTAACATAGTTCAAAGGAATATAACTATCAGTTGTATTTATAGAAATTTTCCATGTGCCATGATGGATTGCGCAATCAAGGAAGGTTGATTTTCCTAATTAATATGGAGATAATTCCATAGGAATTATGTGAGAAATTCAGGCTGAAGGAAGGATGAGAATTGGCTAAGTACTAGACCGATTTTTCCTATATCAGCAGGAGACAATTGGCAGAGTGCTGGAGAATCTCAAGAGAGATTAAGCATTGTATTGTTTCGTGATTCCTTAACTTAATACAAAATAGAGATAGAGGGTTTTGAGCAGTTGCTTCCCCAGATACATCTTGTGTTGTGCAATTGATAACTTGTTTCTCTTACTTATATGTGATTGTGCGATTGTGTTTTGTTTCCAAAAATTGTAGGAAGGATTTTGTATCTTGTTTTAGTACATGATTACAAGATCAGATTGAATCTATTACTTAGATTTTCTACATGAAATAGAAGAGAGGGTTGATACCATCTTGTCTTGTGGTGGTTAGTAGGCCGCAAGGTCTGTGATAAAGACCAACATAAATGGAGGGATTGCACTGTAATTTAGAGACATAACAAAAGTCGACGCAGGCATAATATTGACTGAGTTAACCCTAGTTTGAGGATCAAAATTGAGATCTGAAGTTCATGTCAAGATTCAGTCAAAGAAATGCCCAGATTCTATGGATCCATATGAGCTAGGTCGAGTCTCTTATGGAGGCAAGAGTCGTGCTTTTTCTATGTGTGGATAGGGTTTGTTCTACAAAAATTAAAAGTACATAAGTAGAATGTCCTAGTTAGGACAGTTTCCTAGCATGTTTAGTTCATATGGTATGACCTTAAGAATGTGAAAAATTTGCGTAGAAGAAGATGGGTTGTGACCCTTAGAGCGAGGTTTATTTCTGCAATAAAGACTGCAGATCTGGAAGATGGTTTGTAGATTCAGTATGTGTGGAGACAACAGATCCAAAGGACGGTGGAACCTGAGCAGAAGATTGAGCATGCAGAATAAATGTGCCATATGAAGAATGGATTGACATGCAGAGGAGTTGATTTTGGTGGACTTTCCATAGAGTTTTAGACAAAGAGCTAAAGAAAACTATAAAAAATTAGTGAATGGACTATTAGTGGTTGATTTGTGACCCTAGTTTAGTCATCTACAAATTGTTAAAAGTATGATAAGAGGAGTAGTTCATATTTCTTCATAGATTGGACAAAGAAGTTCAAATTTTCGATACACAAGAACAATGATCTTGAGAGGACTCAAACCATTGTTAGGTGGCAGATTTGAAGAGCCCTAGATCAGTAAAAGGAATTGACTGTGGTCGGGCAGATTAATGGTAGGCCAAGTACAGTTGGAGGGTTGTTAGGTTACTATCAAAGAAGAGCCCCGAATCTTGTTCTGGTGAAGGAAAAAAAAATTGGTAGAGGGCAGGTGTATAGGGCCTAATAATTTGTAGACTTTTAAGGACTAAAGTAACATTCAAGTGGGCCAACCAACTAGCCCTAGTTCACTATATTGTAGAGGATTCATTCAGTGAGAAGAAGGGCAGCCTCCATAGCCTTGGACTTCTCATCTTGGAGCTATAGTATGGAAAAAGTGGGCATACCAAAGAGTTGTTCACAAATGGAATTTTGAACAACTTGTTACCACTCAAACTAGTAGTGGATCTAAAAGGGGTTCCTGAAAGGGCATCTACTAGGACAAGGGAAACGATGGAGGCTTAGCCCATTGTCACCATAGCTAAGGCTCCTTGCTCTTCATGGAATTTCACCGATGGGTGGAGTCCCGATAGTTTAGGAAGTCACTTGTAGAGTATAGGTCAATGAATAGGTGGGAAGTGACCCTCAAAACCCTTTCCCTAAGATAAAATAAAGATTGGGACTTTCTTTCCTTTTAAACAAGGGAATTATCTTCTAGGGAGAGAGGAGGGGGATTGAAGGGTTGATGGAGAAGAATAAGACTTATGAAGGAGGTTGGGATCCCTCATATGGTGGAAGGGAGGCCTTATCCTTTGGGAGGTTGCTCAAATGTAGGAAATATGAAGCCAAAGGAAGATTTTGAACGTTATTCAGTCGAACAACCCATGCTGACTACGCTCACGAAGTGGTTGGGAATGGAAAATTTGCTTCTATTTTATAAAAAATTCCAAAAACAACTTAGTGTGGGCAGTCCATTGGGACAAAGTGCCAATGGGCGCGAGGCTGAGTGTTAATTTCTCTATGGGCGAGAGGCCATAACTACCTGCTAGCGCCAACCCAAAATCATATGTTTTTGAGAGCCCGTTCCAGGAATAGTCAACAAAGGAAATGTTCTTCTCATGGAAAGGGATGTAATGACACTTTTTGCAAGGCATGACACTACATAGAAGTCACAGAAATGGCCCTCCAGTGTTCGGGACGGGGATTGTATGGACGGTGACAAAATGTTGTTTAACACTTAGTTTTAAGTTTGATTGGGTGGGTATATTACTCTTATGTGATAATAGTTTCAGTTGGTAGTAATATTTATAATGCTATCAAATGTTTGGCATTTTATAGTAGCACCAAGCCAAAAAATTTTGGTTTGTTATTCCATCGTACATAAACACAAAAATATTCTCATCTTTCAGTCTAAATCTTTTAATGATTTAATATGCATGCCAAACACCAACTTGTAAATGAGTGATACAACCCCTAGCAGAGTTATGCCAAAGTTATAAGTAACATAAATTGAATGCGTCAAGAGTTTGAAATATTCCTATAATCATAATCTTACCCTACATGGACATCTTTATGTAGCTTAAATACCAAAGGTATATAAGCTAGAAGCATAGATTTAACATATTTAGATCTATACACATCTTCTTTGAGCCAAAGGTGATTTAAAAAATATGGTCTATTTGGTAATTTGGGCAAAGAGTGATATCTATTAGTGGTATCTTCTCTACCAAAATCATCAAAAAAGTACATCGAGCCTCTTCTTGTAAAGTTCATGGCATGTAGGTGAGGAATGAAACAAAAAGGATGAAATTCTAGTGAGCTACTTAAAACTCCCCCAACCTCACTAGTGAACCTCTGCCTATGAAAATATTTATCATTGTAAATCATATATAACCAAATGTATCAAAGAATATCTAATTCAACTGTAGATATATCTAAAATTGAGCTAGACATGTGCTCGTAATCATTTGCCCAGAAACATAGCAATTTCTTCATTACCTCACATGTTAGATTTACAGAATGTGCATTATGTAGAACTTAGTATGGAAAACCATGTAGAAAATCATTTGAGGTCTATAGTTTTAATATCCAAAAGATCCAGGGAAGAGAACAACCCAATGAGTTCGAAGATTTTCATATCTAAAATTGAGCTAGACATGTGTTCCTAATTGTTTTCCCAGAAACATAGCAATTGCTTCATTACCTTACATGTTAGATTTATACAATGTGCATTATGTAGACCTTAGTCTAGACAACCATGCAGAAAGTCATTTGATGTTTATAGTTTTAATATCCAGAAGATCCAGTGAAGAGAACAACCCAATGAGTTCCAATATTTTCGTCTTCACCATCTGTGTATAACATAATCTTGCTATCAAATCGAATCCATATGCATCAAAAACCCCATGGAATCCCACAAAGAAAAATAAGAGAAAAATACACACAATGAACATGAAAAAATCCTTCATAATCTTCCTAGCAAATGGAATCATGAATCCATGATGCATCAACAACCCCATGGAATCACAAAAATCAAAATAAGAGAAAAATACACACAATGAAAATGAAAAAATCCTTCTTAGTTTCCCTTCCCTTCAAAGGACTCAAAATTTATTTTGCATTTTGGAGAGAACCTATGCATTAAATTTATAGAAATTTCCTCCCTAGTATGCTAAAAGTCCTTCATATAATTGACAATAAGGACAAAAATCAAGAAGAGTTGAGCCATTAGAGGTGTAAATGAGGTAAATTCAACTAATGGTATTTCTACTTTTGAAGTCAATATGTATCTCTCTTCACCATGTTGGCTAACCAATTCCCATGGGGAGGCATGGCTAGATGATTTTGTATATTCCTACCATATAAAATCTCCATATTGAATTCTTGATGGTCTATGAATAATTCAAAATCAAAATGATTGGGAAGTCTTCACTATGCCCTCCAACTGGACTCCAAAATACTTATACATGGGAAACCAGGTTTAAGTCAAGTGTGATTGGCTGCCTCCATCATAAACTCAAGTTATATTTTATATTTTAAACTTATATTCTATAGTTATAGAAATATCTGCCTCCATTGGACAAAAATGAGAGAGGAGAACACATATTCCATAATTGCATTTACATTTTAAAAAGTAAATAGTATACATTTCATAAGGAAACGAATAACGAGAAAAAAAATAAAAAAAAAAACTCCCCCACCTAATCATAAGGTGAGTAAGTTTCTCTAGAAGGATGAGATCTTAGATAAATTAATTAACTAAATTCATACAAAAAAAATTACAACTAAATGTTCAGTAAAAAAAAAAAAATATTTCACTTATCATATAATGTCAGAGATGTTGTGATTTGAACGGTCTTATCAATGAGATTACTTAATGTGAAAGTTGGTGTGAAAATAAAATTAATCCTATGAGAATTATTATTGATAATGGGATTAACATTAAAAAAAACCAAAAGACCAAAAGTGTTTTATTGATACTAAGAAACCTATTATCTATATATATTTTTTAGAGTTTACTTTTGTATTTAAATATTTCTTTAAAATTTTGTATTAAGAAAATGATATAATGACCTAGGTTCATAGGGTTTTCAATCATGTTTCAGTATACATTTTAAACATTTATATATGAGTTTTAAAGAATATACATTTTGAAAATTTATATATGGGCTTTAAAGGATATAATGATCACATATTATAATGGTTAAGAATATATGTTAGGGTATTTAAAGAGAAAGCAAGCTTTATATATGATGTGTAACCTATTTATGAATCAGAGATGAGAAATTGATCATAATCAACCTTGGAGTGGCTCTTTTTGAAGCATTTTCTTTGAACCTTCGATTTTCCTAAGAAACCCAACAATGATTTAAATGGTTCTAGGAATATAAAGTTGGCATCTCATGTTTCTTTGCAATTGGAAGCAACCCTGCGGGAAGCCACGCAGAATAAAAATAAAGTTCACATGAGTGGGAGAGGTTTATTGTGATGAGGAGACAATTATTATTATGTTTTGAACCTCTTTACATGATTATTATTATAGTTGTTGGGAAGGCGGTAAACAAGTGCATGGAACAATTCCAAAGATCGATGGATTCCTCCTCCTTATTGAGAGACACAATGGATTATATCGTTGTCCTCTAAACATAGATAGAAGTAATGAAATCTTTAGTGAATAATTCTCATGCGCATGCCTAACATGTGGTTTAAAGTTTTGTTTTATGCTTAAAAAATCTATTTTACTTCTATGCCCCTTGGAGTTACTAAAGGATATGTATTCCTGTCAATGATTGTGTAGCCCCCATGTCTGTATAGTTTCCTATCCTTATGCTATTTCCTTACGACGTTTCCTTTGCAACATGCAGTGCAATTGCTAGTTTTAAAAAACTAAAAAATAAGATGTATATCATTATTATTTCATATACACAAAATCACAAAATTCAAAATATATTTTATAGTAAAGGAGAATGTCAAGCAAAGAAACATATTTATTTGGGAATTTATTTATTTTTATTTTTATTTTTAAATTTAATGAATAAATTATTATTTGTTTGTTTGTTAAGTTATGTGAGTTCTGGCATGTTTAATCTGTGGTTTGAGTCTCCATGATCTAAGGGTATTTAAGCTCTCTAAATTAGGCAAGAATTGCATCCGACATGAGCCATACTAGCCTTTAGTATGGTTGGATTTTTTCCCACGGAGTTTCGATCCAATGCTACAAGTCACCTTTACACCACAGAGTGCGTTAAAAAAACACTCTATCACCATCTTCTAGGCTCGATAAAATTAATTATAAATATATTAAAAAATAAAATAAAAAATATCATATAACCTACTAATTATGGTGAAGATGAACTATATTAGCTCGTTCAAAACTCATTAGGAATCTATAAGATTTATGTGATGGATTCAGAAGACAAACCTCTACATAATTCTACTCATAAGAGCCTCCATTAAAATATCATATAACCCATTAAACTATTTGTATAGTGATTTTAAAATTGGATATCATCCTTTCTTATTCAAAGAAATTTATTATAAATATTATTTAAAGAACAAAATTAGCACCCCTGATGGGTGTGATCATTTAAGGGGCCAGTTGGCGGTGCATTGAATTTTTGAGCAAGAAGGGCCTCCACACGCCTCACGAATGTAATGAATGGGTTTCAGAACCTGCATCCTGCTCCTTGCGAGTTGAGTTTAATATCGCACAAGGACCAACAAGAAATCATTCGTAGAAGTTGGGCGATGAGGAGAGAGTGCCGAGAGAGAACGAGGTGTGGTTTTTTTCATCCTGGCTCAAGTTGTGGCTTGGGGTAGCAAAACAGGACGAGGCTGTTGAATGTTGAATGCGGAAGGGAGTGAAATTGAGACCTGCATCCAACATGGCCATGGGATCAGGGGATGTTTTCTTTGTCCAACGTAATGGTTTATTTGGTCTTTGTCTTGGACTGTGTGGGTCGGGTGCAGACGGAGTTTTCCTCAGCCCGACTTCTTCTTTGGTTAGCGCACACTTCACTGGATCGCTAGTCGGATGGGGGGAGTAGTTTCAGGTGCCTTTCCTAGAGATGTATGAACTTTGCGGGCCCCGGGACTTGTGTTGTGTCTTCCTGTGTCTTCACTACTCGTCATTGTGGTGTTGGTGCTCGGAACTTTGAGATCCTTCTCAATTGGGTAATCATGTTCAAAAACTATGGAATTGTCAGTGGTGTGTTATTTCAATATTGTCAATTCAATGTCTAGTGGGGTGTTTCTCAGGTAAAGCAGTATGCAGTCCATGGCAGTGCTGCAGGTGGTGTTGGAGTTGGTATTATGCCTCGACAGAGAGGGTGGGTCTGCAGGGGGGTGCTGGGCCACACATGGATGTACGCCAGCAACATCAAGAGCCTAGCTCGGACTCTAAGTCGATTGAGAGTCGCCACTCCGCTACAGATATGGCCCTATCTCCAGCTGGTCACTGAGCCACGTAGAAGTCTGGTCACCTTGGAGTCCATCGCGACCTAGCTGGATCACATACATCTCAACATTGATATGCTGAGGGAACAGAGGTATGAGGACATGAACAAATTGGTTGCCTATATCAACAACCTCGAGCATGTGCATAATGAGACCTTTAACTCTGTGGAAGGACTCTGGTGCCAACAACAACACAAAAATGACCATCTTCGCACCTTGGAGAGTTGAGTGGAACACATTGATTACCATATGCATGAATGTGATGCTCTCTTTGCTGCACTTCAAGCGTTTCCTCCCAATCTCCATCCTTAATGTGTAATTCTGAGATTTGTAGTTTTTCTCTTTTTGTGTCGACAATAGCCAAAAACTCTGACTGTCTTGGCTCCTCTTCAGGCTTCTTACTTTTAAAAACAAGGCTTGTGCCATCTCTTAAACCAATCTATATTACTATATTTTGCTGGTGGTAATGTATTTTGTTGACACTTATGCTATGATAATATAATAAATATTTTTAACCAAAAATTAAAAATTAAAAAATATCATACAACCAATAAACTATTATATATAAAACACTTCCTTTTTTTTTTCACTAACATAAATGTGAAGTTATTGAAGGGAAGAAAAAATAAAAAAGGTAAGGGAGAAAATTTGGTCTCACCACGTCATTTTGACATGTGACCTTTCCTAATAATAAAAGTAGGTTACCGATTACGAACGTAAAATTAGGATCCCGTAAGTATCATGGTAAACATTGATCCTTCTAACCGTCATTGGAAACCATAAACCACATCCCAAAACTGCTTATTGTGAGGCTTATGGCTCAACTTTGATAACATCCCTATAGATTCAAAAGGCCAACAATAAAACCTTAAATCTATGTGGTATCTGCGAACTAGGCTTTAAGGGCTTCAGTAGAAGGTTTTTGTGGGTTCATTTTCGTTGTCTATTACATAATTCTTTGGTTTCATGGAATGGCGACGATGGAAAATTCATCGAAGGTCACAAAATAATGGAAGAAATTGAAGATCTAGGAGCTGCGCGATGAAATTTCTAAGAGGGATTCGAACCTCGGCGCTCCCAGTCCTTCACTGACTAAATGCCTGGGAAATTCTTCAGATCTGCTGGAAAATGCTGTAGGTGAAGGCCCTGAGTCCGATGTAAAATAGGTCGTTCCTCCATTATAAGATGCACCAGAAAAATCTGAGGAAGTTAACGTGGAGGAACCCCCTTCTGGAGATGAAACATCCCAACTCAAGACTGTCACCAAGAAGTGCAAAGATTCGATAATGGCAGAGTCAGTGGACACTGTCATTGTCGTCACGACAGTCGTGGCATCCGTGGAGAAGTTGTAAAATGAGGGAGAAGATAACGAAGTCGCTAGCATTGTAGGGCCGTTACAGTTGTCGGACTTGGAAAAGAAGCACCAGTGTGCCGAAGAGGTTTGGCTTGGCGTTACAATTGTCGAAGGAAGAGAAGTGAAATTCGCGAGCAACAAGGTGAGAGTAAAGATTTTGTAGGAAACTACTGGTTAATTTTATGTTAGGGTTTTTGTAGTGAACGAAGGGTATGCACTTACGTTTTCTTCAGTATTGATCTTCTGTTTCTATTCCTTTTAGAATTTCAAGGGCTTGCATGTTGAATTTACAGTTGAAAATTTACTTTTCAGAATCTGGGTAGTACGATGTGTCTGTAGAGTCTTATAAAAGTGAATTCTCAAAATAAAGGTTTCAAGGAATACGTTTTTCTTCCTTTTCAAATCAATGATATTTAATCCTGAAATTTTCAAGGCTTTATATGTGGCCTTTTGTGGTTTCAACCAGATCCATTTTAGACAAAGAAGAAAGTCACACTAGCTACAGCCATGGCTCTGGTGTACTTTGAGCCTTCTAATTTTCATGGGTGTTTGTTATGTATTGCTTGTTCTTTTTCAATTAGGTAACCAACCTGCAAATTAAATTTTCCACCCTTCCTTATGAACAGACCATTAGCTTTGTTATCAAATATTGGAAAAAATTCCAGTGCTCTAAGAGAGATATTGATCTTGTGTTCGCAACACTAGAGTGCTCAGCAATTGGAATCAAATTTATAGATTAAGGCATGAATGCACAACAAATAAAAAGAATACCATCCACTGAAATATTTTAATTTTAGCAGAAAGTATGATGTATTGACAGCGGAGAAATATTAGAGAGTAAAATATATGATAGAGAATTGCAGTGCTTTGGAGATAAAATGCATGAGTCAACCTTACATAATCTGGAATTATCCAATACTTCCAGACTATGACTACAATTTACCTATGCAAGTTTCCTGATTATCATGCTGTCTTCTCTGTTGCATTCTCCTCTGTTTGTATTTTGTCACAATTTTTGTTGTATCATTATATCTTTTTATATTATTTAATTAAATGTATTCAAGACTTCTCTATAGATAAAGGCTCAACGGAATTTTTTCTTCCTCAAGGGCTCTTCATAAAGTAAAGGTCAGTTAACCTTCCTAAATTAATATTCTACTGTCCTGACATAGACAGTAAGACAAAACCTTGCTTTGTAAGAGATGCAGGTCTACAGGATATGTGAAGATTAACAAAAAATATAACATTCAGTATATTTATCTTGCATGTTTTAGTTGATGTATTTCCTATATTTTCTATCCCTTATAAACATGATGAGTTGTTTGCCTCTTGTTAGAAAGGGGTAATTCAGGGATAATCGCTGCACAAGGCCTTAGGCTAACTTGGAATGTGTGTTACTGGTTTGTGAGAAAATTTATGAAGTTTCTCAATTTAAAATTTTGCTGTTGTCAACCCAATGTAACTTAGTGTTACTGCTACCTGATTCAAGAAAAAAAATGAAGTTTTATAAATAAGCTTATAGTGCATTGTATGAAGCTTTAAGACCCAAATTATTTGTTGAAGCCTGAAATTTATATTACCATGTTTTGATTAAAAATCTAGAAATATATGATAGCCTTTTTTTCCTTGAGCTTTACTTTGTTATAAAAAGCCTTTTGATGGTTTCTGTTTTGAATCTTTATGTATCTTTAGTACAAGAAATGCTATAAAAGCACCTGATTGGCATGATAGCATCGTTGAAATTGGAAAATGGTCTTGTTGAACCTCATTCATAGGTTATGTTTACATGGAATTTATTGGTCCAGTTCAAGTAGCTTCTCTTGATTTAGAGCTATGGTAACCCTTTTTTGAATAGTTATGTTGGTGCAGTATAGCTAAATAAGAAAATGCTATAAAACCACCTGATTAGCATGATAGGATTGTTGAAATTTGAAAATGGTCTTGTTAAACCTCCATCATAGTTTATATGGTTATATGGAGTTTACTTGACCCACACCTGTGATAAGTTATAACCATCAGAGGCTTTGTAATGATATCTTGAATTGAGTTTCATTTTTTTCTTGCATCTATTCCCTATTTCTTTTCAAGTTGGGTTTTTTCGATGTTATAACTTAATTTTCAACTTTTATAGCTGTCTGGGACTCGGCATAAGTTTTTGGCTAGTTATATGTTTACACAGCAGCTGTGTGAAGGAAAAAAACTCTTCTGCTTCATATTTGTTGTAACTTGTTTTATGGTGCATCTACAGGTTGCAATAGTCAGTGCACAAAAATTCTGGAAGCAAATCAATTATTTGCACACAGTAGAAATTTAAACAACACAGAAGCCATATTGCCACTACAGAACCATAAGCTTTATTTTCATGCAATCTTCATGCATATACTTGAGGGTCAAGAGCCAGTAAGACATGTTTCCTTTTTAATTTATGCCTAACTATACTTTAGGAACTATTTAAAGTGTAGAAAACTTTGGAACGTTAAGAAGCCATTAAATAGTTAAATAAGCCACCTTCTCCAGCAAATGTGAATCAGTGATTCAGAACTTCACTCCATGTTGACCTATTTCAGTTCCCAAATAAAAATGTGTTGCATAGCCTGGCAGCCCAAATTAACCTAGGCATATTTTATGAAGGCACCATGCGGTGATTATGAATGTGTTGGAGTTGATATTCCTTTGAGAGGCCCCAACATGAATCCTGGACTATTTATCTCTCTCTTAGGTAATGGTTATCAAAGTCTAGTGACTATCAGGAATACAAAGTGTTGGAGTTGATATTCCCTTGAGAGGTCCTGACATGAATCTTGGACCATTTATCTTCCTCCAAGGTAATGGTTGTCAGAGTCAATCTTGCCTCTGCAAGTGCCACACACTACCTCCCAACTACGAGGACACATGTGGCTTTTCAACCCAACAACAAAGGTTACAAATCATCATTGTTGAGAATGTAACCCATTCAAAATGTGATGCAACCCTTGGTAGTGTTGAACAAAACCAAAATTCTATACAGCGCATGATCTCTATAACTAAATCCTGATCACAATGTAAAAATTTTCAACTTAGTTAAGATCAGTGGAGAATCTATCAAAATATTAACTGGAAACAAAATTTGTTTTTGGCCGTGTGGATTGCCCATGAACAAGTGAGGCTCATGTATCATTTTGGATACTATGAAAGCCCTGTTTACATTGATTCTGCAATCAGAGGGCAACACCTCATGTGTGACAGATCATGACAAATCATTCTCAAGACTCGTATTGATACTGCAGCTAGCAAAAATTGGTGGTCATCGAAGGCATGGAGTGCAGTGGATAATCTTTGTATAGTATATATGATTAGCATCTTGTTTTGGCACTAATTACTGCTGCAGACCTGGAATGCCACCCTTTGGAATGGTGGAAAATTATTTTTTGTATGATTTAGGTTCTATGGATTCCGACATTTTCAAGGCTTATGTTTGTTTAACTTAAATGTTCAACATCTCTATTAAATATATGTTGTATTTTATTTTAAACAATGTTTGGCCATAATGGTGTTTTTTAAGTTTGGTGGACTGTGTCAATTCTGGTGCTACTGGACTTTGCTCTAATATTTAAAGAAATTAATAGCTATGAAAGTAATTTCTGTATTGAATGATCAGTGCACATGGTCCCCAATCTTATTAGTCAATATGTTTCATCTCTTAATTGATAGAAATTACCTTTTGGTATGTTTTATTGAAAGATTTGGTGAGTCAGCAAATGGTACTCCAAAACCTACCTCTCCTGGACTAGGAGAAGCAAAAATATCGAAAGAAGAAAGAGGAAAGCAAGGGTTGAGAGGTTTTTTCTTGTTTCTAGTGTCTTTCTTTGCTACATTTTGATTTGTTGTTAGCCTTCCCATTTACCCTTTTTATAGCCTTCTCGTTTAGCTTTACTCTTTTCCACCCCCTTTTAATTTAATATTTGCAATGCTTACATTTACACGGAATATTATTTGTGTTTGAAACTTTTTTTGTTATTGTTGTGGTCGCTTAGGTTTTAACCATCTATTTTACATTTTTAAAATTTCTCTAATCTGCAAGGTTAAATTGTCTTTGGTTTTTCTTTGAATTTCTCATCTATCCACCTTCTGTTGGACTTTCTTGAAATGCCCTAACCATATTGGGAATGTCAATTGACAAGCAAAAGTAATATGACATAGAGGATTTGAACTAGTGTGTGAACTTCAAAATTGATGTTTTGCTATTCACTTAATTTCTGTGGTGCTTCACATTCTTTGACTGGTGCTTCTGATTTTTGTTGTTGAAATCTGCTAAAATTTTATTATCGGTTATTTCACTTTTCATCAGTTATACTTAGTTTTTCCTTGTCTTATTTTTCGTTTCCTCTATTTCTATTAGGTTCCCCGACTTTTCTTTTTCTCTCTTTTGTGAATTTTTTTTTTCTTTCAATTATATTTTATTTAAAGAGTATCCAGTGCCTTCATGTCTTTTTGGTCATTTTAACCCCAAAGCATTTCATTGTGGTTGCTGCATTTTCTTGGCTGATGGTAGGATTTTGGGATCAGTTTAATGTTTTACTAGGCTTGCTAATAGTATTTTAGGAATGAAGCTCATTTGAGACACATACACATGTAGTTTTGTGTTTTAATTAAAATGGGAAGGATGCAAATTCCTCATCATACGATCTGGTTGGACAACGTAGTTGGTCAAGGGGGCCAGGCAAATGGCAACTATATTTGGTCTTCGTTTTGATTGGAAAATGACACAATGCAATTTCCTTTTTTAACCTAGGTGAATGATTCATTTGCTCAAGATGGGCATGTGTTGTATAGATTTACAATTGTAAATGGGCGAGTTAATTATATATTGTATTTTGATAAAGCTTATGTTCATCTTGATCTGGGTTAAACTGTGATGCAGTCTATTTTTCCTTTTTTTCTAAAAATTTAAAATGTGGATTAGTTGTCAACTTTGACCTGAATATAGTTGTCTAAATCTATTTAGTGTATACAACATACCGTGCTGACTATATTTCCAAGGTCGTATTTTAATATTTTGTGAATATTGCAGGTTTGGCATGTTTCGTAGGGAATTTTCAAATGTGACAGTTTTGAATGGTAATTATAAGTGTGTTCCACTGCAAATTTCATTTTAAGCTCGGATAGATTCCTAAAACATAGAATTTGACATTTGTGGGTGAAAAAATTAGGATTTCAATGACTAGGGGTGCAATTGTGAATGTGTCACTTTCAATTTTTGCCGAACCTGAAACTTCAGGTTCGGAATTTGGAAAACCTAAAAAAAAACTGAAATTTGTTGAGGTTCAGCGAATGTCAAATTTGAACCTTAAAGTTGAGCCCAAACCTGATCCAAATCTAATCACAAGTTGAACCTGAAGCTGAAACGGATCAAACTCGAACTCAAACGAAAACAAAAATTTTAAAGAAATATAACCTTGGTAATTTTAGTGCCTTTTCATATGTTTGAGAGAATACATAAAATGCTTTAAATTCTGAAACAATCAATCAACAATTCTACCATATCTGTAAATATAGTAGTTGGTTAACGAGAACCTTATCATTTTCTTTCTTGGATTCTTGTTTTTCTTCTTTTCAAGGATTAAATTAGTAAGGCATTAATAATTTAATTATGGTTTTTATTGTTGGCTCATGTTATTTGGGACATGTATATCACATTGTACCATCATACTCACAATAAATCTCGAACGATGAAGTGGCTGAGCAAGCCTTTTAAAGGTTCAAGTCACAAAGTGTCAGATGGACACTACGTAGGGGTGCATTTGGAGATGATAATGTATTTTGGCATGTGCCCTCTAATGCCATGGCAATCCCTAATTCATCAGAGTGTATTGTATTTTAAACTTCAATCTTCGATATGTTAGCTTTAACAAAGTTGATTAATTTGAAACTGTATTTTAGTGGAAAAATTCATTGCTTTTTGATGAAATAGTTCATAAATTATTCTGATCTTTTTTTGCAAGTGTACTAGTCACGATGATAATTTACTTTAGAGGGTTCTTAGTTATTTCTAGATACGCTTTTCATCATTTGCTTTGAATACTTCTCTAGTGCTTTACCTTCATATTTTATCCCCTGCAAAATTGCTCTTGAGGTCCATGTTGTTATGTTTATTCGCTGTTTCTGTGGAAACTTTTTCCTGAGGTTCTACAAGGTAAATCCAAATGCAAAAAATACTATTTTACATATTGAGATTTGTTCAAGAAATTGTTGTGTGATACTTGAATTTCATAAATCTAGATTTCTATTTCGTTATCTATATAAATATATAAGAATAGGTTCAAGGATTGTTCATATTTCTCAAATTGTGGATTTGTTCCTTTCCTGTTGCATGTTGTTTTATATTGTTATGTTGTGATTCAAATTTCTAGTTGTGCTTTCTAGCTAGTCTCCTACATAGTACATGCTTTGATAGATTATATCAAAAGTCTTACCAATAAAATAACATTGATTGTTGTATGTGGAAATTTTTGTTTGGGATGGTCCATTACATAATCAAGATGAGGAGCTGGATCATGGAATTGCACTTTCTCTTTCTGAAGAACTAACCAAACCAGATGGTATATGATGGAAATTTCATTTTTTACAGTTACTTTTAGTTTAATTATATCATTTAGCTCGATGCTTTTCATATATTCAACTAAAATTTTGTTGCTTAACAAGTCTTTGTCATTTCCATGTTTTAGTGAAACTGTTTATGGTTTGATACTCTCATACAACCTTTATCAAGTTACATGCACCCTCATTAGAAAAAACAAGAGAATTTTGCTTGCCATGACTATCTTTCTTTGTCGTTGTTGACTTAAGAAAGTCTTTTAGATAAGAAACTAGTTTCAAGGTTATTGCATAACTTGTCATATAAATTGAACAGAAGCTACATCCAAAATGTTAACTTGTAAACTACTTAGCTTCTTTTAGGCTTTCCATTTAAAATCTACTTCAGTTTGAACGTTGAACGGGTTGTTCCATAGACTTGAATATTAAGAGATTTTGGTGTAAGGATTAAAAATTAGCTCGTAAGGCCTCTCAGTTATTCATTTATTTTATCTGAATATAACATTTACCATTAAATTAGAACCACTCAGCACAAATATGTCATAGATCAAGATCATACTTTGTAGAGTGTTGTAGAATAAAAATAGGAGCAAGGACACTGAATTCCTTCAGTTTTCCTGGTTCTTATTCCTTTGGTGTATCTTTGCACCTTTAGGGGAAATTTCTAGTTTAAATTCTAATTCTTTAAAGGGTGCTAGCTCAATAGAAGAGCACCTGCTTTACAAGCGGGAGGTTGGTGGTTTGATTCCATCGTGCCCTGATATTCATATATAGGGAATGATGAAGATAAGTTTTTGGTGATGGATGCTCTTTTGACCATCTCCAATGAGCTTATGGTGAAATTTTTTGACCCTCACCAAAATATGAAATGGTGACAGTCAACAAACGCCACCATATATATGCATCAATATTGATGACCATTAAAGGTCCGTCACCATAAATCGTTTTTGTTGATATGAAATGGTGACGGTCATTGCTTTTCATTATAGTTAATATTCGTGACGGACCTTGATGTCACCAATGATTTTATGGTGACTATCAATGAACATTACCATATATATGCACCAATAGTGACGGCCATGAAAGGTCCATCACAAAAAATCTTTGTTGTTCATATGAAATGGTGACGGTCACTATCCGTCATTATAATCAATATTCGTGACAGACCTTGAATGTCACCACAACACATACTTTTGGCGATGCTACCTTTGGTGACGTTTAGTTTTTTGGTGACGGAGGCTATTGTCTGTCACCATTGCTCATATGAAATGGTGACGGTCACTATCCATCACTATAAATCATTATTTGTGACAGACCTTGAATGTCACCACAACACTATACTTTCGGTGATTCCACCTTTGGTGACGTTCATTTTTTTGGTGACGGAGGCTATTTTCCATCACCATTGCTCATATGAAATGGTGACAGTCACTATTCGTCCCTATAAATCATTATTGGTGACGGACCTTGAATATCACCACAACACCTATACTTTCGGCGATGCCACCTTTGGTGATGTTCAGTTTTTGGTGATGAAGACTCTTTTTACCCTCACCAATGAGCTTATGGTGACCATTTTCGCCCCTCACCAATGTGGCTTTTTGTTGTAGTGTATGCCTTGTTCTTCCTTAGTAAGGAAAACAATATCCTCATTATTAACTCCGATTAGATTGATATGAATTTCCTCTTGCTCTTAAATTACCCCCTCATCTTCATTAGCATAGTTTTCTTGGAAAGGAGGCTTGATTTGTTGGTTAGGTCCTATCTGTCTTATTTGAGGGGGGTTCCTTCTAAATTTTTGTTTTTGGTTCTAGTTTTGATTTCTGTTTTGAGGAGCTGCTTGGTTTTCTCTAGGGTAAGATATCTCATTCATGTTTATTCTCTCCATCATCCTTTCCATAGTTCTAACAAGGTTATCAATCTTAGTATCAGATGTGGAGGTTATAGCCTCTTCCCTATATGTGACTCTCTTTTCATTTTTCATCCTAGCCCTTTTGGCAATCAGATTTACCTCTACACTTACTGCACCCCTTTGCATGTCTTCTAATGTAAGAGGGTCTCTTCCTCTTAGTTGGTAAGCCATTTATAGGTCAAAGCCATCTGGAAATTTCATTAAGGCTAGGCCTTGTGGAGGTTTCAGGTGGGTAGGGAGGGCATTATATACACTATTGAACCTAGTTTAGTACTCTTAGACACCCTCTTTGTTGGGTGCAGGAATTACACTTAAGCAAACTTATCAACACTTAATTTGTCAACCTGGGGGATTCGTAAACTTAGAGACGAAGCACAGGAAATGCCAGAGATG